>JAANSN010000163.1:0-82981 GCA_036850665.1 Dicranocentrus wangi | reverse complement strand
CTGCGATGAGATGTTGTTGAACAAAGCGACGATGCTATTGAAATCCGGCAGGAGTTGAAATGGAAAAGGGATTTGTGGAAGAAGGAACCCACTACCACCACCACTTGCTCCACTCGGAAACTGCCCACCACCAGACTGTCCCAAATTGTTTGCCAAAGAGCCGAGAGTGCTAAACTGTTCAAAAAATCAACCAATCAATTTTGTGGTTATTTCAATTTGATTTTTCTCAGTCAAACACCTGAAAACTTTTTCTGTATTTTCTGGCGCAGAGAGAGAGAGAGGTTTATTTTCTGTGGTTTACCAATGTTCGTTCGTTTGAGGCGAGACAAGTTTTCAAAGAAAATAGTAGGAAGAAAATAGTGTGGATTTTATTGAACAACATTTTCGACACTTTTGTAATACCCAACTTTTTTTTTGAGTGATTTTTTTGACCTATTCTCCGCAAATGCTCGAGTTGAGTCTGAATCATGCTGTTACCACCTATTTCGCCTCAATTTTATACCTAGTCTGGGACCAAAATTAATATTAATGTTATTCAAAGTTTGCAACTGCAAATGCTTCAACGGGCATTGTATTCGGAGCTTGATTGAGGCGACAAAATGTGCTGACGATGACGGGAGTCATTGTATGCTTATGGAAATCGAGTTTATGTTGGTGTTGATGAATGATGAGGAAAGGAAAAGGAACCTTGGCCATGATTATAAATGTAAAGTAAAAACTGATGCGGAATCTGTACATTTCATCAATTCTTATTAGACCCTCATTGTACACCAAGCGACAGAAATCGTTTCTAAACCTTTAGCATAGTGACTTTTGGTTCTAAATATTAAACGTTTATCGGCGTTATACTAATTTCAAGCCTTCCGCAATTAATCGTTGATTGTTGTGACTTTAAACTGGATTCGAACGCAGATAGTAGCGCATATTTGAGATAGCATGTTATTCGTTTGTGATGCGTAGTTGTAGCACAACATTTCAGAATATGGGATTCTTTAAACTTAAAAATTCTTTGTAATTCAAATGTTGACTTTTCAGCCCAAGTTTGCGTTGGGACTACCTACTTCCTATTCCTAATTCTAGATAATACAAGGATAACAATTGTACAATGTACGCACGTTTGTAATGTAATTGCAAATACGCACGCAGAAGAATGGGTAGAATATGACTTTGACTTGTTGGTTGGCAATTAGCATGCATTACAAACACAAAAAATAATATTTTGAGTTATGAACCGTTTCGAGTAAGTGCTGTTGTCACTGGTTGAGTACATAAAAAAACGCGCAGGTATGCAGACTTATAGTCTGTGCCTTACTCACCTCAAAAAAAATAATTTCATGACTTAACCAACTTTTTTTATAGTTTGTAATGTGAGCAACGAACGAGGAGGATGAGCCACATATCAAATAGACAATATCCCACCTCACCACCCTCCTCCATCTCCATCTTGATAAATACGCTAATAAAAAATGACGAGTTCTCATAATACTGTCCAGAAAACAAGTTTTACTAATTATCCAAAAACAAATGGCAGCCACAACAATTTAGCAGGGACTACTTTTCTCTCTAAAACAAACACGCCACGACCGTGAACGTGTGCTCCTACGTAGGTATCTTATAACTCATCGTGTCCCTTCCCTACTTTTTCTTATTAGTAAATCCCTCGTCGTGTCACTCTGTATTTCAAACAATATCGACAATATCATGTGCACAACGCAACGGCACACATTATTGCACCGTTGAATTATAGAAACCCAATTTTTATTATTATATGCGCTTCAAAACTCGGTCCGCGTTCTTGTTCACCGTTATAGTTACATGCATATAATCTGGGAAAGTGCTAGTTCCGTCTGCCTTTAGTTGAATCCTGACTGATGATGAGGACATGATGCATGCACCCCTTTTGTTAGTCACACCGTAACGATGTTAGTTAGCTTAAATATGATAGCCCTGCAGGCCCTCCATAATCTCATCCTAGCATGACTCTAATAAATCATGTAGGCAATTGGATCCTTAATTTGAGTTCACTTAAGAGAAGAAGAACCATACTCGCACTCGCGTTTATGCTGATGCTGAACTACAACATGATGATTCATAGGTTGTTGATGCGCCCCTGGTGTGCCAGATTGTAAGTCATTGTGAGACGAGGACAACTTTTGATTTACTTAACTAGTGTAATTTATTAACGCTTTTGTACTAGCATAGATCATAATGGCATCTCATAATGCATCGGGCACATATTTAACGTGGGCAATGTCATCATCATGAAATGGATTTTTTTTTATATTGGCGGTTCCTTTTTCTCGAATTTCGAATTAGTTGAGTGAAGTGAGATGGAAGGAAGTTTATTTATCATGTAGATTATTGTGCTTGATGATGATAATGTGTCCGAAGAAATCAGCGTCTATAAGTAAATCTGCACGCACGCTCAACCTTGATGCACTCCATCTTTGTGACTAGGTAGTTGCCAGTTTTTTACATTTGCTAATCACGAATCGACCACTTTTCACTTTTGCCCCTCTGACAAACGAAGCACGCGGTAACAAGCAGAGGAGCTGGGTAGACAATATAAACTTTCAAGTTATTCAAGCAAGTGATTCACAATAACAACGTGGTCAATAACAAATCGGTGATTATTGCCAAGTCGAAGAAAAATGGCGTATTGTGAACCCATCCACAAAAACACATTCTACTTTTTTTGTAAATGGTAAATTAAGAAAAAGACTGCGTTCCCTTGCGTTAATCAAGCTTTGGGTGAAAAAGTGATGAAAAAAATCATTTCTCATGTGGATTACCTGTTGGCTAAAGAAGTGAGGAGGACAAAGGATATGTGCCTGGGCGAATATAATGCCCAAAACAGCCTGCCATGCCCCATTAATGTCAAGTTGTGAGATTCCTGAAGCGACCCTCTGGCTGTAACTCTCCAACTCCAACACTCGCTCGGCTCCGCTCTGCCTTGGGCACATTCAAATGGGGAAAATACGGTTCGAAAAGAAGATGGATGCAATGCAGATGAGGGGATTTTATTGGCAAATTTCATTTCCTTGCCTTTCCTTGGTGGGGTGCACCGAGGAGGACCGATGAGGCGGGAGGGGGAAATTCTGGTTTTTGTTTGTGCAAATAAAAAAAGCTATTTATTTCTTGGGATTTTTGACACAGAAACCTTAATCTTCGATGAGAGCGGATAACATTAAAACGTGTCACATTTCAAACTCTATTGCCTGATGCTACGAAAACTTCCATCTATCTGTATACCATTAGTAGTGCCAGTATATATTTTTTTAAAGTAAGTACCCTCTTAATCCTACACAAAATTAACGTACGTACAACTATCGGACCTGACGGGACTTGTTAGTGATTTCCAACTGAAGAGCCATCACTTTCCGCAATCCGCAGTGTTGTTGGATATTGACAGGAATTTATTGTTTATCAAATGAGAGAAGCAAAGGTTAACTCATGTCTCGATTTTTTTTTATGAAAAAGATTAATCGCGCTATTGCATTTGATATCCACAACAAGAAGAATACCCTTTAACAGTACCTCTTCTGCTCGCAACAAGCGGCTCTTATTTCCCACATGTTGAGTTATTAACTATTCAATCACATGCAAACCTAAAAGCTCATTGGTAATAATAAAGCAATATGAAATGGAAAAGAAAAAAACACCCGAAGAGAATATCGGTAACGAAGTTAGCTCTGTTATGCAACATAACAATTCTCGGTAAAAATGGTAAGCAAAGTGAGGCATGAGTGTGGCACGTACGAAACATACAGAATCATTTTATAATCTTATTCCTCCTTTCAAAGAAGTTCATTTCCTAACGACTAGCAATAGCAACCCATTACCAATTACCCATTTACACAGAGAGAAATAATTTACTATAAAAATGGTACATGCATCCGATACGTACGAACAACATGATTTCGCATTCAACCCGGTAATTTTTTTTTATAGATATGTGGCTGTTGTTGTTGTGGCTAGTTGAATATCGGAAATCCGTTGATTACTTGCAACAATGGGCAGAGAGAGAGAGAGAGAGAGAGAGAGAGATACCTCACGTAATACCTAATTGTGGGCAGTAGGCACAACCTGCAGGCGCTGGCACTCACACACTTCATCCTCTTCTTGAGCCGCCGAGTCAGTCGAGTCCCCAGGAGTGTTGTAATAATGTCCTAATTCAATTCCAAATATGGAGAATAGAACAGCATTTTTACAACTAGGAACCCCTTTTATGCGCCACAGCTACTCTCATTTTAATTGAGTAATTATTGAGCTCTGATAACTTAATTAATCCGTGAGTGCACACAAACATTTTGTACGATTGGTCCACATCACTCACTCACTCACTCACTCACTCAGTGCTTTAACAAATCCTTTTTTGAATGAAAAGACTTTAGAGGAGTTCGGCGCACAAAGAAGAACAATGGAGATCCCGTTCCACAGTTATAAAATGTATATCCATTATAATTACCATAAAAAGATTTTTTTTTCATTTCAGTCCTGTCAGCAGAGCTTCAGCTAAGCCTTTCAAAAAAAAGCCAATCTGCGTTGTGTTCACTACCAAAATGCGGGTGCACCGTATAATGCATATAGATATATACTTAAGTATAATATGTATATAAAATATAATCCCCAGGATCCGTGTTTCAAAATCTCCATACGATTCCGACATGATTAAGTTATTAATAGCAATTACATTCAACAATAACGGCCCAGCCGTACATCCGACTCGAAACAGAGTGAGTGACAGAGCATCATCCGTCCATCCATCTCTTCCACTCCTCATCACATCACATCATCACGAATGATGACTCAAGGAAACTGCTGATGCTGATGTTGTACAACTATTCTAATTAGACATGCACTTGCAAATAACACCGTCAGCAACCCTGGCTCAACAACAGAGAGAGAGAGAGAGAGAGAGAGAGAAGGCCCTGTCAAAAGACTGAGAGTGGTCGTATCACTCCGCAAAATGTTTTAGCAAAAAGTGGGTCTTTTTCTTTTCCCTTCTTCTCCGTCTTCATAATCTAGAATATATGCAAGTGCCAAGTGCTAATAATTTATTATTGGTAGGCGGGTATGTCCCGTTTGAACTTTGAAACACTGGACAGTCGACGACGTAACCTAAAACCTAAAAATGCATTTCTATACATATATCCTGACAACCAGTATTTCGATTTTACATATTTTTGAACAAAGGCTCTGACATCGGTCCCCAATCTGAACAGCACATCTTTACTTTCACGTGTGGCATCCTGTTTTTTGTTAACTCCCTCCTCGCCAGTGTGTTATTGCACAGTTCAAATAATAACTCTATTTTATACATATGATAGCAAAAAGATGCAACAATAATAAAACCTTAACGGTTCTTCTGTCATTTGGTGTCCTCCTCTCTTCAAAATTCCTAATGATTTCAAGAAAGAGTCTAGATGCATGAGCTACGGTAGTAGTGGTGTAGTGTGGAGAAGACGTTGTTGGACGGGACGAACGTAATTCAACAAGTCATTTGGTACACACTCGTGTTTGTAATCCATTTTTTATATGATACACAAACAACTTCTTGCGTATCAAATTAGAGAAAATGCAACATTTTTTTATATCTTGGCTACCAGGTTCTGCTGGCTTACTAAACTTATTTCATCGTCTCCCTCTCTGTCATTAAGTACGCTGCAAGACGGACTTTTTCTTCGTCCATCAGCCGTTTTTCGTTTCCTTTTCATTTTCAGACTGTTGATCCGTTGCGGTTTGATTTTGGTTGTTGTCGACTAGGCCAGAAAATGGATCAACCTTGGACTCCTTCTTTTACGACTCACAAATAAATATAAAGAGACAAGTAAGTATATATAGCAAGTGTGAGTGAGTATATATTTCTTGTGATCTGATATGATAGATATATAGATAGAGGATGCTCTTAATAGTAAAATTAAATTGTATTAGTAGACTCTTTGTATCACAATTTGAAACTGCGTATTATATTGGATGCATAATGGAAGTTGTGGTTATAGGATTTATAGGGGAATGATAATGATATGCTCGGGGACGACGCGATGGTGAGGAAAAAGATGAAAACAGAAAAGTGACGTGGACTAATATGGTGACGATATAAAAAAGGGATCTCTCTCTCTTTCTCTCTCTTATGATGACTCTCTTTTTATTTTTATTATGATGGCGACTACACCAAGAATCGAAACTTGATGGCGAGTTTAAGAAAAAACTATATATAAAATACCTAGATATTCTTTGGGAGCTTTCTTTTTAAATATTATTACAAGACATCCACCAACCTAATTCTGGTTTTTCTCCTCGGCTCGATGACGTTGACAGTGAGAAGGTCCACGAGGAATGCTTTCTGCGAGGAAAAGAAAACATGCAAAGGAGAAGAAGGAGAATTTCTTTAAAAAAGAAAAGAAAACGTATAAAACGTTGCATGGGTGCATCTTTTCCATTTTCCACTGCTGAGAATTCATTAGGTCAGTGGTGGTGGTGGTGGTGGTGATTATATAGGAGGAGGCAAGGGAAGGCAAGTGTTGAGTTTGTAAAGCAAAGTGATTTGATTTTCTTTTTGGCGAGACAATGGACACATTGCTTGCTTTTTGGCCAAACGCAAAACACATTCTCGGACTTTCGGATGTTAACAGAGAAAAACATTGTTGTCCGCGTAATGAAAGGAAATCATGGGTCCTTTTCTGAAATCAAAGTCAGCCCTGTCTCCCTCTCTTTTCTCTCTTCCCTTTTATGCCAAACTTGTCCTCCTCTGGGTCGTGAGTCCTAATTATTATGAGATGTGAATGGGTGATAGAGATGCACGATGAAGTTTGGCTCGACTGAATGAAGGGTGCATTTCCCCCAAGTAGGTAACTTGCTAAGTTTATAAATGTCCGCTAATCTGATATATCCATCGGTGAACAAATAACATTATGGACGACGACGGCTCTAATACCTTCTTCTCGTTCATCAGTTCACACGCTTAAATCTCATCTTCACCATTTTTTTTTGTCTAATTCCTCCTTTCCTTCCTAGCTCGCCGTACAATTATAGGTGATTTATTGGACATGTGTGGAGAGAGGTGTTCGATGGGGAAGATAAAGACATTTTTTTTGTTTCGTCCCGATTGCATCAAACAACCCTTCAAACTTATTCCACTTTTGTCGGCCGAGCTGATGATGTCTCTATATCTTGACCATCTAGAGAGAGAGAGAGAGCTCCATTCTCTGTTCCATGGTGGTGTTTACGGCTTCAAATTTAGATTCTGACAGAGTTGTGATTATAGCGTAAAACTCATTTTTTCACCAAGTTTTCATTTCGAGATAAAAATGGCGTTGTTGGGGCAGGATAATAGGTTGAATGGGGACTTGGTGAAAATCGAAAAGAAGAAAGTAATAAAACTATAATTAACTTTTTCTCTCTCACTTTTTGTCCTTGAAAGTCGGCAAATTTTTTTCGTCATCATCAATAAAAATGATGTTGTGTACTACATCATCGTCATCCGCATCCACAGCAATCCACATCCACACCAATAGTTCACTGTGTTCATCAGACAGAGGCAGGTTGATGCTAACGCTAACCACCTTCAATTCCGTCTTCAGTCAGCATAACGCGTCATGTCCCACATATTCAAACATCAAACTTTTTTTTTCAATGAAATATTCGACAGAATTAGAGAAAAAAACAGATCATTAGAGTCGTCAAAATAAATGGCTTCTTGATGATTTGTTGAGTTTTCACTAGTGTATAGTGGGCAACCAACCGCAACTCCGTCGGCCACTAATAGCGGTAGCAGGAGTGCATTTGGTTGTTTTGTTGCCCAATTTATTGGTTGCATGTGACTTAACGACTTTCCATTGACTCACATTTGAAGAGAGAAGAGGTGGATATTATATGAAATGGAAATCGTCTTTTTTTTCTTACAGTTGTAAACCGCAACTGAAATAAAGCACCTCCGCTAACTCACAATGACATTATTTTATGTTGAGTGAGGGTAAAAACATGACCGGGTTAGCGAGATGCGAAAGTGCGTGAATTTGAATTATTAGTTGATGAATGTACAGTACACACGCGCAACGCGTTTTCACATATGTGAAATTTTATTACACGTGTTGGAAATTAACTTGTGTCATTTAGAATTTAGAAAATGTTTGGAGGTTAACCCAAAATTCAATTATTGAATTGTGGGCAAAGACGCAAAAAAATTTCCCTGAAATTGCGACTTTCAACTTGCAAATAGCCACCGAGCCTCCATACGTCATATCTGGAATTGGGAATGATTTTTTATTTTTGCTCTTAATTTAACAGTTCATTTAAACCAGAAGTCAAAACTCGAGATGATTTTTTTTGTAGATTCCATACATTATTATTCAAACTAGACCAGGGTAGTACAAATGAACTCCAACAATAAAAACAAAACCAGACTAAATAGTTGTAATGTGCCTTGTTGATATTCCCTGCTCCTACCATAAAAATAGCCGACAACACGATTTGTAATGACTTTTTAATGTTGCTTCTCCGCATCTT
This sequence comes from Dicranocentrus wangi, assembly GCA_036850665.1. Lineage (NCBI taxonomy): Eukaryota > Metazoa > Arthropoda > Collembola > Entomobryomorpha > Entomobryidae > Dicranocentrus > Dicranocentrus wangi. The sequence continues at coordinate 74,473 of JAANSN010000163.1, read as the reverse complement.
GAGCCCCATTCACACCACTTTTATTCTCACCTGCAACATGATACTCTTGAAAAATCCTGACGAGGCGAGGGATCGAGTACAGCGTGCTATAGCGATTCATCGACCAAAAGAATAAAAAAAAGAATACGTACGTACCTATGCATGCATATACCTAGTCGGCTGGCTATACAGGAAGCATCCCTTTTAGTTCCCAGAGCTTCATGAACTTGAGAGATTCAACAAGTACGAAAAAGGCATTAATTTATAGATAGCTAGAGAGACCTTTCTTGTAGAGAAAACCGCTGATCTTGCAATGCATATATATATGTATTCACTTCTTCACCCTGCCGGACTCAGCGTTGCATGCGTTTCTTCGGCTATACACATGGCTCATGATGATGTTCATACTCACAGTTTGCATTATATTGCTGCAAGGAGATTCTCTCATCCCCCGTGTTACACGAACCTCTTCTTCTTCTTCTTCTTCTCCTTCTTCTTACGGCTTTAAACAAGACTACTTAATTTTGTTCTGGCAGTCAGTCGTAGTGCCTCGAAAGAGAGTAGTCACTTGACAGCCATTCTCTCACTGTCTCTCACACAGAGCCTCCGTGTAACTGTTACAATCAGTTAGACTTTGCTCACGTACTCGAGCCCATCATCAGAGCTCCGCATCATCTTCATCATCTCCCGGCTTTTCCGTTTAGCTAACCACCGAGAACTTTTTAAAAAATCCCATCTTGTTCCGACAACGAGCAGAAAATTCTATTCTCGCCCTGTCTGCTGCCTGTGTGAACCTTTTAACAAGATCTAACCACTCACGACAACGACGACCATTTTTCCAAGTTTTCGTCAAATCATTCGGCAAACAAAGTTGTTTTCTTCGAATAGTTGTGATATTATTTTTGAGACTTTAGAACGTTTTCATTGCTCTCCTGGTTCGAGCGCCATAGCGTTGTCAGCGTCAAAACCCTTCTCTCGCAGTTTTGCCAAATTCGTGCAAACTGACTAACGTTTTCAATCATCTGCCCAGCATCTTCGAGACTGCTGTGACGGGTTGCTAACAAGCTATCGAAGACGAGCTTACCTACTATCTACCAAACCCACCAACTGATAAAAAGGTGAGTGACAATTTAAATACTTAAGTCGATTCATAATTACTAATAATTGTTTTTCCCCACTTGCTTTACCCTGCAATTGAGTGCTGATGATGATGGGATATATTCATGCTGATGCTGTATTTCACTAAATCGAGATCCTCTCGCCCCTTGTTGGAGAGGTGTAGATGAGGAGTCATTATCCTTGTTTTGCATGTTAATGAGGCACTAAGGCGAGGCGGCGGACATCCTAGTAAATTAAGAAGAAAAAAAAACAAAAGGGGTATGAAAGATGGAATGGAGGAGATGGAGGAGGAGGGAAAGATGATAAAACATTCTCACAAAATCCCTATTGACATGTTTGAATTATTACTCACCCCAACTCATTATTTTGACTTAAGTTGGTCAAACAATCAAGTTTTCGTGTTTTTAGCAAAGCACACACCAAAAAATGCATAATAGTCCTTGTAAGCCCAACAGAGTCGAATTTAGGAAACGAGCCACACGTGTAGTAGGATCATGAGAATAAAATGTTTTTTATTAGGATACAAAAAAAACTCTAGTAAAATCTGATGTTGCTCACAAAAATAACTAAAAACACAGTTTCTGGGTGCTGATAAGTAAGCCACAGCCTAGTAAACCACCTAGGAAAATTTTCATCGGTTTTCCAAGCAAGAAGAGATGAGAGGCTGAGCTGAGCGTCAGTCAGGAGCAAACATCCCGTTTTATATCCCTTGTTTACAACAATGGGCCAAGTGCATCAGTAGTCCTGGCACACCTTGTGAATTTCATCAGGTGTATTATGCATGCGGGCGGATGGATGATGATCATTTCGGGCATTATGCACTTGTGGTTTTTTTTGAAGGAGCTGAGTGAGTTGAGTTGAGGGAGGGAGGACTAGAGAGGCGATTCACACTCAATTCAGCCAGCCTTTCTCAATGAGCAAAAATATAGTAAAATAGTACGGGAAAATCTCTCGCCCATATTATATTATTTACGCTGCTAAACTCGCCATCAAAAAAATATCAAAAAAATAAAAATAAAAAAGCGTAAAGAGTTTGACTGACTCCGAGTGGAAAATAGTGGCAGCCCATTCACGCAACCATCATATCACCGTCATCATCATCATCCAACTACGTAATACGGCAAAAATGGTTGAGTTGAGTAATGTGTGATGATGAAGAAGAAGAAGAGTAAGGTCTGTGGGTATATATATATACGAGGATGAGGACGGTGGTGGCAGCAGCCAAGAAGCAGCTGTGAAGATCAGATCCTCCTCCTCATGATCATGATCATAATCATTTAATCCTGAGGCAGAAACGATAGCTATGTCTAATGTACCCCATGGGAGATGTCAGAATAATGTAAATTCACAAGTGAGCCTTTTATCCGCTTGCTGTGTGTGACTTATGAATGTGTGGAGCAACTAGAGACAACAAAGGCTGCAAAGACACAGGCTGTCTTGATAAGGCTGTCAATGTCAACTCTTCTTCTTCGCAGAAAAAAGTAAAAAGACGCTGGCGCTGCCTTAGCACTAGATGTAATATCAACCCAACCAAATTGTATACAATCTTTAGCTATATTCCATTTTTCGGAAATGGTTAATCTAACTTTAGGCGTGCAACTAGTAAAATTCGGTAGCAAGTTGGTGTTACCACCATAATGCACTTTTATTTTATGTTTTACCTCTGTTGTTCACAACTACTTGTTACATTCTCTTGTAAATACAATAGATTACCATAAAAAAGGCTGTACGAAAATACCTGGGTATTTATTAGCTCGCTCGCTCACTCGTAGGGAACAAGTGCATCCTGAGAAAATGGGGAAAAGACAAAAGGGAGTACGTGAGTGCTTAAACTCAATACCTAGATTCGATTAGTTGAGCATCCCGTATTGTGTAATTGTCGTACATTTTTCATCATCATCGCAAGTTGATTTTTTTACTACTTTCTTCTTCCCAGCATCATAACCCACTCTCGCGCTAAAGACCGAATCATAAAGTAGAACTAGGAATGACGAAAATGGAAGGGGATGCTCATTTCAAAAGTATTTCCTCTTTTTACTCAAACTCGATCACAAAACATTTAGTGTGCAGGCAACATTTTGCATAATTGCTAATGTTGTAGCATGGGTTCCCCTCCAAATATTAAATTTGTATAAATGTCTGCCTGGTAGGTTTTCCGAAGCCGTCTGCGTTTAGTTCAAACAAGGGTTGCGTCAGTTGCGTGTGTGTGTATTGGACAACCTGCCCTTTTCTCAAAAAGTCATGGATCATTTCCTTTTAATTTCGTCTGCTCCTTTCTGCCACACAATAATTATCACCACGACCAAAGTGCGTTTATGGGTGACACAGAACGGCGGCGGAACCAACGTAATCTACATTAGGGCGCAGTATGCCCACACCCCTGAGAAACGCCCAGGTGATGAATTATTGGGTAGGTCAACGGAGTTACAATGCATGTCATTTCCTAACCTGACTAACCTGAGTGTGCAAAGAAATAGTACTAAATATGAGCTAAAATCGGGTAAAATCTTTAAAACTTTTTGCCAGTAAATTTGAGCGAATCAAAAATTGCAATTTTTATGATGAGCGTTGCACATTCAAAATAATAATATTCGACATCTTACGTTCTAAAACGCACCCCACACAAACGCGTAGTCATCCTGCAGACCTCATATCTTAAGAAGGTTAAGGGCAAAATAAAAATTGTGTTTCTTCCCTCATGCTTTAGCAATTTGCGTAAAAAACGAAATAAACTTTTTTTTGGCATTGTAAGGATGACTTTAGAAGAGTGTACAGCAGACAGAATTGCCTCAGTCTCAGCGCTATTCTTTCTTTCCCTTTTCCACTCATTGTGTACAAGTAAGTAAGTAAGTGGTGGTGGTGGTGGAGGGGGGGAGAGGGATTTTCTTACAATTTTTTGGTGGTGGTGATGGTGGGACTCGCGAGTGGTAGGAGCCAAGAAGTGAGAAAAAAACGGGCAGTGTGAGCACACCGTGGTGGTTGGTTATGCCGCACTGTACAATATGTGTTGTTGTTGTTGTGTGTGTGTTGTTGTGTGAGAGCAGGTGACCTAGTTTGGGTAAGATAATTGAAATCCACCACTCTATTGATAATGATGACCAACTTAGAATAATTCTTGGTAATCGTCGTGAGTGGATGGATTTTCAATTGAGCACTAATTAAAACCACTACTGGTGTGGATGTAGAGGGGATGGATGTGGATGATGTTGGGACATTGGGAGTTCGATTTTTGCCATCATTCTCAAGGTCCATCATCGCATCATTATCATCATCGTCACCATCAGGAGCACAATTCATGTCCTGTCCACTGATTGCACGTCCATTTTCTCTCTAATCCACCCGAGTCTCCGAGAGAGAGAAAGAGAGGGTCACAAAAATGTCCTGAATGAACGGGCCAATAAATGGAACGAAGTGCATAATAATATCGGAATGGAATGCACAACAGGGAAGACGGGGGAAAATGAGTATGACACACAAAATCCAAAGTATAAAACAAGTAGCAAGAGATTTAAAACAATAGTGAGGTGTTCTTATCTCTCCAAATTGAATACAAAGTGCCATAAATACCAGTGCTGACAGATGAAAGCACTGCCATATCATCAGCCAGAGTCCATATACGTGTTGTGTAACACAACAACTAACAAACTAACAACCATTCCATTCATCCATCCATCCATATTCACTCTTAAGTGCATTGCCCATATAAAGAGGATGAGATATCTAGCCCGGCTTCATATCATCAGCCTCAGAGTCTGACTGACTGATACTGATGAATTAGCCTGCAAGCCATTTTTAAACGTCTCTAAGCCAGTGCTAATTAGCACCACCTGGAGTGTAAAAGTAATACATTGATGATGGGGGACATGGCGGTGGTGTTAGTGCTGTTAGCGCATTGGAACGGGAAAGGAAATTGGCATTAATAACAAATACGAGAGAATGGATCCCGATGATTTCAATTACAATTCTTGTTTAGTTTACGACGGACAAGATTAGATTAGATAAAAAAAATGAGTAAAACGGTAGGTGCATGCTCATACCTACTCACACAAAATACTTTTTTTTTAAATCCTATTCCATTTACATCCTTTTTGTGCGAAATCATTTCCTTTATATTCCAGAAAATCCTACAAAGATTCTCTCTGACTGCGCAATTTTCCTTCCTCCACAATCAAAAGCACCTCAGCTTCGAAAAACGTATAAAACCTATTCGACTACTACTTTACACCCTAAACGACCATCTGACAAGGGATTTCATGCACGTAATTGTAATAGACCGTCCGTATATATGCGTATATACGCCATGAGGATTTTGCTCGAGTTGCACCTTCTTCTCTGCGTCGTCTTCCTCTCCTTCCTTGTGGCCATGTCATCATTAGACTTGAAACTCATTATAGGATTAGATAAGAGAAGAAGATGGTGTCTGTCTAGCGTAGCGTGAGGACTCAATGGATCGTAAATCATTTTTCCTCAAGATCTAAATCCCACGACACGACAGACTCCACTCTTCTACACACAACTCACATCTCCTTCCACCAAAACCAACTCGCCAGCAATATAAACCAAATAAGTGGGGAGAAGAAGAAGAAGAGAGGAAAAAATGTTAAAGTCATTCTCTCCACTGCACTGTTGTGGATGCATGCATGCGTTTTTCGGCAAGTATATCATGTGTGTAATAATACATCATACATCAAAAGAAAAGTAACTAACAATCCCTTAAAAACTTTCATCAAGTCGAGCCTCCTTCCTCCTCATCCTTCTCCTCATTCCACAGAAGAAAACTAAAACTGCTTCACTCACGTTGCAGCTCTTCTGCCAATTGACTTACAACAGCCGAACCAAGAATATGCAAAAAGCATCATGACTTATTATTAAAAAAGAACTGCTGACCATGTGGTTTTATACTTGGTCATCGTCATCCTGCGTAGCCGAGACCATGATGATGACTATGACAGTGTCGGGTGGAATGGCTATTAGATATAATAATAAAGTTCCTCGCGTCACCATCCATATCCCCATCTCGTCTTCTTCTTCTCTGGTAATAAGCCCAATCTACAAATTTCACGTCCAACTGACCGTAATACCCTTTAAACGAAATTTCCCAGGCTAAATCCCTGCATCACTATTGATCCCCATTGCATTGTTGAGGAGAGAGGTTCAAATTGGAAATGACTTTTGGGGTTGTCATCATCATCAGCCTTTGCCCTTTGTGGGCTCCCCCAATTTCTTTCTTCCCTTTTGTCTCACGAGGAATGAGACGCGACGGTAAGGAACGATCAACTTGATCGAACACACACGGACGGCTCCTGTCATGCAAATAATTTTTTGTGAGTCTGAAGACTGACTGAAGACGTTATGGTTTTGGTGACGGGGTTGACACGGCGCTAACCAAAATCAAATTACTTCAGTCTGGCCTTATCCATCACTCGTGATTCATTGATAGTTGGGATGCAATAATGCAATGCATGCTCTACAGATTGAGATTAGGTTTTTTGAGGGACTCGCACGGAAAAGTGGTGTTTTAGACTACTCACGTTCTCGGATGTAGTACAAAGGTTCCCTCTCTCACACGTGGAGTCAGGCGGAGTCGAATGTCGAAGTTTGTGTGTGTGTCAAGGTGTGTGTTCCTCTCTCGATAACATATTTTACACCAATGTCATCCTCACCCAAATGGCGAGGCTCGCGTATACATGTTAGGTATAAAAATGCATACAGTTTTTTCTTATTCAATCATCCATGGCGTCCGCGTCCGTCGCGTAAAATGCGTAAAACGCTTGGCCGTCTTTTGAGGTTAGCGAGTAAAATTCAATTTTTGATGAATTATCCTGTTCTCGCGGAAAGGAAATTTGTATTTGGACAAGCCTTTTATGAATTCTCTTCTCGGAACAAGAGCCCACGTTTTCACCCCAGTCTCTCCCCATACATACTTATTGCATATTATTATATTATTACTGGTTGGCGGAGGTCCCTCCGAGATTGACAGTGCGTACGAGAAAAAGTTTATGATGGAACAATGGACGGAGTGAAGTAGACTTTGCTTTGCTGAAACAATAAACAATAAAAAACAAAGCTGAGAGCTAATACGACAAAGCCCGAGTTTCAAAGGGTATTCAAATGAGACTTTTTTTGAAATTTAAATTTAAGATCAACGGAGTAAACGCAGTAATTCCTCTCTCTCTCTCTCCTCCGTCGTTTACCTGTCTTAAACCTTTTATACGGCCGGATGAGATCCATTCATTATCCGGCCGTCCTGCTTTTCCCTGGTGGACGAGCCGAGTTATCCTTCTTCTTAGCTCTTCTTAGTTCTTGTGGTGTGGTGCAATCTAAAAATTTGCATTTCACATTATCATATCATCATTATTATTATTACAACCGGGAGGGCATGCAATTGAGCCGAGTTATCCTTCTTCTTAGCTCTTCTTAGTTCTTGTGGTGTGGTGCAATTTAAAAATTTGCATTTCACATTATCATATCATCATTATTATTATTACAACCGGGAGGGCATGCAATGCCTCCTCCTCCTCTCCTCATCGGTTGCAATAAGTAGTAAAAAATATAAAGTAAACTCCTTTTCTTACATCAGTTTTCATGTCAAAAGACGCATGTTGTGTTGTGTATGTATGATTATTGCATGCAGTTAAGTAAGCTTTGTGTTTTTTTTCTTCTTTTTTTCTGCGGTTGGCAGCCAACAGAGTAAATAACATGAGCCGGAAAAGATACCTACCTACCTACCTTTTTACTACTTTGTTATTATGCATTAAAGCAGTTAAAAAGCCGGGTGCGTAACGCATTACCTGGCATACATTTCAATTCATATTGTAATCATCCTCTTCTTCTTCTTCTTCTTCTCTTTGTTTTTCTCGAGATTAGTAAATTTTTGTTATAAAAAAGATGCAATAAACATTTTCATTCTCATCCATCCGGGTGTGCAGTGTGCATGTGCGCATACTACTACTTATCCAAAGGCAAGGCCAACTTTTGTTTTACAATCATCATATGATAATCATGATGATGTTGATGAAAGAGAGTGTGTATGATTAGCGAGTAGTGCAGGTTTACGTTTACACACGGGAGGACGGTGCGTCAGACTGTTTACAACTACCATTATATCAGCAGGTTTATTATGACAATCACTCGTGAGCACCCCTTCCGGCATATGTCCGGCATAGTCCGGACTGGTCGTTGTGAATTGATTGAATATATTGTATATTAAGCTTTTGTAGAATTAAAGGCTTTTCTTCCATTAGCCTCAGTTTTTGGGAAACCTGTTCCCCTCAAATAAAGGCTATTAAGGCTCTCCGACTTTTAAGTAGGCTCATGTGAAATTACAGTTCAATGAAGGAAATTAAACCGTTGTGGTTCAAGAACGAATCGATACCTTCTTTAGTGGAACGCATCAGAAGAATCTAGACTCAACGTACGATTTACTTGCCTCAAAGAAAAATTATTTGGGCGCTGTAATGAGTCTTCTTGTGCGTTCTAGAATATATTAGCCTTTATGGTAATTGCAAAAGGGAAAGGCGGCTCCGCCGACAGATTGGAAGCGCGTTATTAGCAGAATTGAGAAAATATATTATTTATTTTTCTAGAAGTAAACTGTTTTCCCGTCAATCATAATTAATATGTAAAATACATCGAATCGAGAAATCAGAATCACAGAATTTGTTTATCTTCGTTTCGTACCAAATGTAGAAGAGGCGTTTGATAGTTCCTAGTTTTTAAACCCATGCGTTTACCATATATGATGCGACATACGCTACACGCGTCAACACAAAAATCTCTGATTGGTATATCACAGGAAAAACTCATAATTTATCGACGCGCTGCTTGTCACCCCGCTACAAACACCGTACTCTTCTTTCTTTCTTCTTTTTTCTCATTCAATCAGCTCAAATGAAATGTTGCTGTCGATCTATGAGCTGCTCTTCTGTGAAAGTGCGTACCAAAAAGTAAAGGAGACAAAAAAAAGTTCCTGTAGATCGGTCACTCGCTACTCAGCTGGTATTTGTTTCATGAGCCCCATCCTGACAGCCACTACATGTTTTAATCAAATTGCAACAATGAGCAGCTGAAAGCTCGGTGGGGACACTTTATTCCTTTTGTGTCCACCTCTCTTTTCTAGGACAGGGTTACTTTTCAATTAGATTCCTTTCAATGTGTACTACGTACGATACAAACTATACGTACGGATGTTGACATGCATATCGGCTAGTATCCTCTTCTTCTTTTTTTACATAAAAAACTCTTTGAATATTAAGATGTCGGGGGACGGTTCACTCCGGCACGAACAGAGATGAAGATGAACAAGACACATGGCCTGAAACTAAAGTATGTAAATGATACCTACTCCCCCAAATCACCGTCGTCGCTTCAGCTGTATTAGCGTGAAGAATAGAAAGAACGGTGATTTTTTTCTCTCTCTCTCTCTCTGCCAACTTGAGTTGGCCAACACAGCCATCATAAAATGGCATGAAATGAAATTCAAAGTGACACTAAAATGTAAATTTTTTAAAGGAACAGCAACGTAAGAAAGAAGGGTTAATAAGTAACTGGCGGATCGGATACCACATCCTTAAAAAAATATATAAGTCACTCGTTTGCTGCATCTTATCTTTTTGAGCAATTCATTGTTAATATGATATGATCACATGAAACCCTTAATGCTCGACTCACACAACTAACCAGATTTATTAAAGAGAGAAAAAAAAGTGTGCTGAGGCTTACGAGAGCTGAAAAAATATATAGGATTCTGATCCACTACTACTACTCCCCTTTTGTGCGTGTGACGGTGCGTGCATTTCCCGTTTTGTTTTGACATGTCATGTTTACAACAACACCAGCACGCACATTCAGCACATTCATTGGTTAAATGGTCCCGGCTGGTGACAGAACAAACAAAATGTGTGTGCGTTCATTCATGCGTTTATCGTATATCCGATTTGTGACATTTGCTGAAACGCAAACAGTCAGGTCAACTGTAGGTGGTCAAATGAGTAATGGGGGAAGGATGGTGAAACCACAAAAAAGATATAATAGTTTGGGAAACCTGTTATTTACTTCTCCTCTACCTGTTCCTGTCTCAACAGAAAACAAAAAATAAGATATATATTTTATTTCCAAATCCAAAACAAAATGAGACACTCTTTTTACCCAATTTGAATAACCGTTTTGTCCGAATGAACTGACTGGGCTGCAGAGCTCTTTGGGACGACAGCTTGGACATGACAATGAGACAGGTCGCCCCGTGTGTGCGCAAATACTGGGTAAAATGCAAATGTCAGGTGACAGACGCAATAAACAACAAGACAATTAAAGACTTATTTAGCAAAACAAATTTGTCACAAAGGGTTGTGTTGTGGTGTGATATCTAAATGTGTACAACAACATCATCATTAGGTCGGGCTATTTCTGTGAACTCCTCTCCCCATTTCCCATATATATATACATATANTCTGTGAACTCCTCTCCCCATTTCCCATATATATATACATATATTCCGTCAAATTGGTCTAGACTGATGGGGTCTAATTATTCACAACACCTGTCTCCTCACCATCAAAAGCAACGGCCGGAGTTTTGATGTTTGATTTGTCTGTAAAGAGGATCAAGCTTGACTCACTCATTTTTTTGACATGACGGGACTTGTTCCATTTTCCATTCCATCCACCGCACCATTTTGTATCTATCTCCTCGGGCTGATCAGCATAGCACACAAACAAACTTGTGTGCCGTGGTCGATGGTCTGGAGGGCAAAATTTTGGCTGACAGATCAAGAGTAATTAAAATACAAAAGGAGGAATAAGGGGATTATCATCCCTGAGGCGAAAACATTAAAATCCCGTAAACTCCAAAGTAAATCAACAATGAAGCATCACCACCATTACATTTACATAAGAGACACGGAAAAATTAAGTGAAATAAAGATTAAGTTCCTTGTTGCAAATTTTTTCATTTTTTTAATTTCACCTGGCCGAGTGAGTTCCCATTTGCGTAAAATTATGAAACTCTGACTGAACTGATGAAATTGTATGGGAAAAACTATATAAATTCTCAGTGGGATCTCCTCGCAGAAGAAGAAGTTATAAGGCATGATGGGTTTTTTGATAAAAGAGAATCAAGTTTGCAAAAAAGTTTTACATGATTTATACAGAATCCTTCATCGCTTCCTTATCCCATCATGAATACGTAATATGGTTGGGCTGCTGTGATGTGAGCCTGAGCTTCGTTTAATACGGTCCTAAAACTGGATTAGACGATGAAGAACCGAAGGAATGAAATGGAACCCATTACTCATCAATACATTTAAATTCCCCCTTGAAAAATCAGAGGCATAGGCGAACAGTTACAATTACACAATTTTTTTCACCCTGTTTTCTGCAAGATAAATGGTGAGTAACAGGTGATGCAGGCAGGCCATGTCATGCTACACATTTATTTGCAGTTATGCGACAGTTTTATTTATTTTTTAGGCTGAGCTGTGCACATACTGTCGCGTTAGAATTCCTCGGTTGTATCGTATCCTCATTCCCATTGCTCATATAGTTGAGGATTTGAGCTAATGAGGAAAATGTTGAGTGAGCAAACATGGCAGATTACGCTTGGAGGAACATTATCCTCCTCCTGAGTTTACTCACTCACTTTTCGTTAGAAGAGCACACCACGTCAGTCATTCAGTCAAACAAAGATTGCCGAGCGTTCACCCCTTTTCTTCGTTTCACCTTCACCCTTTTTTCCTTCTCTCTCTCTCTCGCAGAGACAGAGAGACCCATTGAATTGCACATTCTTTTTATTTAGCACTCAAAGAACATATATATTTTGGAAGATCCGTAATGCTCAACATCACACTTTTTATCAACTCGCTCGTTGAAAGGGATGGCGTCTATGTGTGGTCTACCCCTACCCCAAGGAATTCAAATGTTTCAAAGAATAAGTCTCCCTCCGACTCTTGTGCACCTTTCTCAGGTGTCTTGAGAGGAATAGGGTGCTCTTCTTCTTCTTCTTCTTCTTCTGTCATTTGTAGAATGAACAAGTGAGAGCAGTTTGGAAAGAGATGAATGTATGAGGTGGGACGAGGAACGAGGATGTGTGAGGATGACAACAATTCCTCCTCCGAGAGTACATCTTCTTTAGTCATCCAAGATGCGTTTCTGCAGAAACATGCGCATCATGTGTGATGATTCTGTTAGATAAGATACTTTTGTTTCTATTGTGCTATGCGCGCTTTGAAATGAAAATCCTAATTGCTGCCGAGAAACCCGTTAAGTTGCATTGAAGCAGAGGAAAAAAAATCTTTTTATGCAGAGCAAAAGCTAAACTGACAACTGTCATTTATGCATTTGGGGAAAACCTAATTGGATTCGGAGATGGGAGAGCAGAAGAAAGAGGAATCAAAACAAATGAAAATGTTAGTGGTGCCTAAGTATTTTATTTTAAAAAAGTCTTTATCGTGTAGAACAAGAGACTGGGCTAGCATGAACGTTTTTATTTAGCAATATCCACACAACACAGCAATGATCAGTTTGCATAGCACTTGCAGTTTTGCCTTTTAATCCCTATAATTTTCGGGTTTGAATTGAAAAGGGGTTTGATTTATGAGGAATATTCATGAACTGCTTATTTATGTGAGACGAGAATATATTTAAAAAAATGCTTTCCGGCTACTTGCATGCACTTGCATTACAATACAACCCTGTAACTAACCCTGCTCAAAACTGGGAATTAGTGTTTGCAGAAAAGCATCTGCTTAGAATATATTTAAAAAAATGCTTTCCGGCTACTTGCATGCACTTGCATTACAATACAACCCTGTAACTAACCCTGCTCAAAACTGGGAATTAGTGTTTGCAGAAAAGCATCCCCTTTTCAGGTTTCAGGAAACGCATGTTTATAATACGAAACACCCAAATCCCAGTATCAACTTTTATTGACCTCGAAGCCAATGCAGAAAATTTCATATGACGTTCTGTGTCTTTGGTGGGAAGGTAGAAGATATTGGGGTGTTTTCGTGAAGTGAATTTGAGAATAAATGAAATTGCTCGTGGCTGCATTCTCGTAAAAGATGCTTGAGAGATGTGTGAAACTGTGAAATGAAAACGTAAAATATTAATAAAAAAAGAAAGGGGGGATCCATGCTTTATAAAATCACTAATTACATGGAATCTCATCCTTAGAAAAGTAGGGTGCAAAAATTCTGCAAAAGCGAGGAACGGTCATCATATGATGATGAATGGATCATCATCATCATCATTCCTCGCATTACCGACGACGGTTTTTCTCACAATATCCCGAGGTGTATAGGTGCGTTTGAGTTACTTCCAGTAAATCCGACAACCACACTTTACTTGCATCCTGCTGCACCACAAAGTTCAATAGTTTTTCACATAGACAATCCACAGTTTGTTTTATAAATCCATGAGACAATCAGTTCCCTGAAATCATTTTCTGTTAAAACCGTATCCGCCCGCCGCCCGCTCAAAATTAGTTCCCAGAAGTTGGTCACCCTACATAATAATATTATATAGACAAGGGATGATGATGATTTACGAACTGTATTAATTACCGATAAACTCGAAAAGGGGTGAAACAAAACAAAACAAACGCGGCGTGATTACAACCATAATGTTTATCCGAGTGGACGTTAACTTTCAAGTTTCGACTAATTGTGCGAGCAGTAAAATAATATCCTGTTGTAGCTCACTCACTATCAGAAAAAGGGACGAAGAACCTTTTTGTTTGTTACCCGTTGCGTCTCAACAGAGTCTCTCAAGGAAGTACACTTCAAAACGAAAATTATTTTCCACTGCACAATCCAATCCCCTTTTTGCATTCATAATCATCATCTACCGTAGTAATTAAGTTCTATAACGGTCAGACGCAGCAAAACTGTATTGTTCATTTCATTCCCCACCAAGAAAGTGGCACAGCAGCACAAACTCTTCAAAAAAATATTGTGAAGGTGAATTATGCAGGCGAGCAAAATATTATGGCATAATAATAACAGCATGGAATAAAAAAAAATTATCGGAAAGAGAAGATGGTGGTACTTCAGTTACAAGTCCCACAACCAAGTTGGTTGACTTCATTGTGTTTTCTTTTTTGCGTGCGATGAAAGATGAGCGAGTAAACTTTACACTTTTTATTTCTCGGTCATCATCGTAGCCTCCTTGCTGACAATGAGCCGTCACGCTTTATTACAAAAATGGGCATGCCTTGCAATAGCTGCTGCACTAGCCCAGCACTTCCTTTTTATATTTATGCAGATGCTGACTCAATACAAGAGTAACAACTATCTGTAAAACAACATAGCCAACAGTCCAGATTGGTTTTTCTTAAAGGTGTTTACATTATCCGAGCATCCCAAACAATTCAATTTAATACATGAGGACAACCTTGATTCATGACCTGCATGGAAAATCATCCCGTCAGATTTATTACATGAAAAACCCATCGCATCGCTTGTTCGTGAGAAGATTCTCTCTGTTCTTAAATCATCCTTGAAAAAAAATCCCTTGTTGCAAAAAAAAAACTCCCCTCCTGAAAGACACTAATTTACTCTGAAAATTGCTCAGTCGCACCGGGCTTGTTACAGTTGTGTCGTAATCGCCCTCCGTTGTTGACTCATTTGCGAGAAAACAAAAAAAGCAGAAGGGAAAAAACAAAAGGGTGCAAACTGTCTGCCAAAAGGAGCTGCTTCACTTTTTTAGTAGCTTTTTGTCATGTTTCATACAAAATGATGGAGTTATTAACGAGCTGCACTTAGCAGCCACAACCACCACCATACCACCACCTCCATCACCACCAGGTGTAAACAAGTGTCTAAAAGGAGGGGAAAAAGCTCTTATTGTGAGTTTGCATTATCACTCCGCTCCATCACTTTATGAATTAATTGATAAGGAAAACGTGAGGAGAAAAAGCTACTGACGAGCTTCTTAAGGATGTAAACACCCGTTTTGCCGCTCGTTACCATCATCAACATTACATAACGAACGACGATGAGGAGCTCATAGTTCTGCTGCTTTGCTTCTCTTTCCTTCTGTTTATCTACAAGAAACGGACTCGTCGTTGGTGGCAGTATAAACATAATATATCTGAAATTTGAGCCAAGTCCCGTGAGAAAAAGGAATTCATTCAAGGGAAATCCAAAATTAATCCTAATCCTGACTGAACCGCTCAAATAATGCACACAATCCTCATTGTGCGGAGTTACGGGCAAGGAAGTCAAAATCATAATCATAATTGTCCCTCTTTTGTTTTCTCGGAGGAGATGGTAATTGTCGTTCTTTTTTTACGAGGGACGATATCGACTAACTACAAGTTTTGTTTAGAGATAAAACGCTTTTTTTCTCTCCTTTTATATGCATGGCTAACAGTACATCATTATGTCGCGGCTCACATTTCACATTTTAAACCACGGTTCAGAGAGCATCATCGGGCAGGCAGGCAGGCAGGGAGGCATCCTGTCTGGGATAATAAATTTGTTTGCTGTGTGGCATCCTCGAAATTTTAATATGCTTTCTGTAATCTTAGGTCATGATTCAGGATCTTCTTGGAGAGCTCACAAGTCACATATTACTATAACCTTGAAACCTGGCAAAAAGATTAATATTTTTATTTCGTTGACGTTGTTTTCTCAACAAAACTTGAAAGTGAGTAATGAGCCAGGGTCAGGGCGACCATGGGGAGACGGGCGTTGCGAAGCTTACGTCTGGCTTATCACTTTGTCCCCTACCGTTTTATTTTATGCACAAACGCATCCTACCTACTCATCATTTTTCCTCCTTTACTCTCAAGACAAACGTATGGTAGGCAGGCTCCCCCAGTGACTTTGGTGCTACGGGAAGGTGAGAGGGTGAGCCTAGTTAGAGATTTTTGCGACGGATCATAAAATATGATGTTATGAGATTCAATGCAAATACTAAAGCGTTCATAAATGAAGCTATTACATTTTTCCCTGGTTATACCCCAACTTTTATAGATCAAGTGCCTATTTGGACAATAACAATGAAAAAATATGAATTATGAGATTTGTGACAATGTCCAGTTGAATGCAGAAAGCAAACCACAGCAAAATTCTTACTAATGCCTGTAACTACTATGCATGCACCAGCAAGAAAGTATAGTTGACGTTGAGGATGAAAATGCAACAGTAAAAAAAAATATAAAAATTAACGGGGAAGGCAAGGGCAGGTCTAGGTCTCCCAACATCCGTGAACGCAACGCAACGTACCACTACTGATACCATTATTCTCCCGCAATCTCCTGTTCTGCATTCTCTAAATAAAAAAATACCTCTTCACCTTGAGACACAAGGGATCCGAACAAATTAAATATTTCAATTAAAACTACTCAAGAGCATTTGAGCAGCAGTCTTCCTTTCAGGTTTTCTTCTCTCAAATGTCAGCCATAACCAATTGATCAAGTCTTTAAGTTTATCTTGAGAATATCGGGATCGTTTATATGCATTCATCAAAAAATGAGCGAGATGTGGATCTGCATAATCAACCAGGAGGTAGGAGCTTCTTATTTCATTGAGGAATTTAAATATACCTGATTTCTCCCTACCGGACTAAACGGTGGTTATATACAAATACATACCTATAATAAAAACGGCTTCAGTATCTGTCTCTGCTCCACACCAGCAATCCTATGCAGTAGTATACTTATATTCTGTATCAATGAGATTTTCTACGAGTCGGCAAGATTTTCTATTTTTTTATGTGAATGTGTTTGAATGATGTGAAACGAGTTGTCAGCTTGCATTACGGAGGTGATAAGCCTTGTTGCAAGATGGGATTTTCAACACACCTGGCTACGCAGCCATCAGCTTAGCTCATTGAAGCCCTGCCTGAAGCGGTGTAGTAATATCATAAACAGAAATTGATTCGGTTAGAAATTTCTATATACGCAGAAGAGCAGAGAGGACTACTCACAACAGAAGACAGAAACACAACTCTGATACTGAAACTGAATGCAATCCGAGAGCACAAGTGTGGGCAGACGCAGATGCCTATGTACGACATGGGCAGAATTTGCAAAAGTTACAAAATGCCAGCTCTCGTTTTCGCTAGTGGTAGCAAGTGAGTAAGTAAGTAAGTAGCAGTGGAGATGGACGTAAAAATTACATGTTTTCCTTGTCTCCTCCGTCCACCGAGAAAAAAAGAACCGTAAAAGGGAATTACTACTTATTGTACGTTCATGACTCAAGACTCCAAAAAATTACCCAAAACAATTTGGGTTGTACGAGAGGCTCGGCAGGGAGCTGATGTAATTAGGAGCATAACATTAAATGAGGGCGGGGGTTCCAGTGTCCCATTGTTGAGCAGGGGCTGCAGGTGTAACTGACAACACGAGAGAAGGTGGACTCTTTTTTTGCACGCTCAGTTAAGCCCTGTCCTGTCCACTATGCACTATGCTCCCGCTGCAGCCGAGGAGAGACCGATAATACGGATGTTTTTATATGCAAGAAAAAGCAGTTGGACGGTGATGAGGATGAAGGAATGGCTGGGCACAAGACAATTGTCACGGTTCACGACACAGGAAGGAGAAACGTTATGGTGGTGTGTGTTGTTGAGAATGCAGTAGCAAAAAAAAACTAACTTTTTCCGCAGGTTGAGTCTCGCTCAGAGCAAAAAAAAGAGTCCACACGGTGTAAATAAAAAATAAAAATAAAATAAAAACGCATTCACTCAACACATCAGGAAATCCATAATACACACACAAGTGTTGAGTGGCTAGGGCTAGGAAAAGGAATCATTGATATTTATGCTGACAACCATGCTGCCCATCATCATCATCACCATCATCACCAGCTACAATAATACAAAAATGCGTTATTTATCAAAGTCAAGGATGCCTCTGTGCTTCTGTATTACCGGAAATGTGCTGTAAGTTGTGCGAGGTACGAGATATAATATTCCATTTCTCACCTTGGACTCACTAACTTGGACAAATGGCTGTGAACTCGTCGTGTTACCTAATTCTCTATAATAATGTCCGACTAGCGCATTATATCAGTCTCCTTGCATCAATAAATCAGTTAGCAAAACGGAAAAGATTACGGAAAAATAAGTGCCCAGAGTTGCAGATTGGCGACTAGATAGGAAGAGAGGAGTATTGCATTGCATTATGTAGTCACTTGCCGATTGCAAGTTAGGCATCTAAAGTGTACGGGAAAATAGAAGTTATTTGTAATGTTTTGTGTACACAACAAGAAGGATGTTATTTGTTCTGGGAGCTCAAGCCTGTAAATAATACAAATGTTTTATCAGTTAAATCAGTTTTGATGTTGGCACCTTCTCGAAAGGGCGTGTTTCGGCGAGGAAAGGTGTTATTTCGAACAGGTATTGACGAGGACGAGTGACGGAGTGAGTGAGTGAGATGGGGGTAGAATGAACATTCTTTTTATTCCTATCTTAATTATTTTATACAAGTCAAATCCCCTTCCCCATTCGATCTCTTGAGTTAAGATGACACGTGCAGCGAGTAGCTCATTCATCCTTAAAGCAAAAATTTGTTTCACAATGAAAATTTGAGAGAATTTCAATTAGAGTCTTGTCATCCATTTAGCGAGTGAGTCGTATGGAACATGAGTGTGCGGTGATGATGATGATTGACCACTCTCTGGCTGGATGAATATTAGTCACGCACACGTCTCGGCAAAATTGGCTCCCATCTAATCATAATCATACGCCTCGTCCTGTAATTGCAGCAGCGCAGTGGATAGGCGATTTTACAGGCTGGCTATGGAACCAAACTGCACAGGGCCGTTTAGGATATCTCACGACGACGACGACGACGGTCAAAACGTAAACGTAATTTGTATTTTCTTTTTTGATGGGAAAGGAAATGAGTATCTCATTTCGGTATAATATTTTACCGGATGGGTGATTGATAACCTAGGAAAGCACAGCAGCCATCAATAATATTCCTAATAAGGTTTAAGGTATTTGATCCCGTTTATTAGCCCACTCACTCCACATACCATCGTTTAACTTTTGGTTTAACCTTCTAGATTCAACTTTGATCCCGGAAATTCATTTAGCATTTTGTGAAATATGATCCGCGTGAAAGCACGCACTGCGCCTAAGGGAAACTTTGAATTAAGACGTAAAATGGACTCGATCTCAAGATGCGTAAACGCATTTGATCTCTCTCTCCAGGGGAAAATAATGTAATTTTAAGATGCTCACGTTTTGTAAGATAATATTTATTCATTGGGTTTCGTCGCAACACCGGGAAGAAGTTCACTTCACGCTGAAATGCAAACCCGTGTGGCAGTTGATTGTTAAGAAAGTGTTCGACCCTCGATCGACGGGATGAGTTTCCGGGGATCATGAATGAATTTCGACATGGGAAAATGGTATATAGATCGGCTGACTATAAAAGCTGCAGAATTCGAGCAGCAGCTTTGCAATAAAAACGAAATGGAAAATGGGGGAACAGCAGGGAAGCACAGACGGCGCCCTTGTGGAATATCATTGTTTTTTATAGGAGCCATTTAATGAGATTTTTTTCCGGAGTTCAGGTGATTGCCCAATAACATACTAAATAGGAACTAATCGATACGACGACGATACACTTGATAGGCGAGAGACTCGAACACAACACACACACACACACACACATTATTACTCTAATGAAGAATCAATAGAGGAGACGAACCGTTTTCGCGAAAAAAAGGGTTGAAATCCAGGGATTGCAATAAGGAAGCGAGAGAGAGAGAGAGAGAGAGAGAGAGAGAGAGACGGGTAGATTATTGGGCAGATATTTGATAGCTTTTTAGATCAGACATGTAAACAGCTACATAATCTTATTCCCTGATGCTATTAGCATTAACGATTTTCTTATGCAAATTCCGACTCGAAATTGAATATTAGTTTGGCTGGCAGGACCACATTACGAAAACATCATATCAGCAGCACTTCAAACAAACTTATATTTTCTGAGGAAAATGCGCCTCAAGGCGTTAATTTTTTTTTTTTTTTGAAGAGGAACTGCTAATGACTCTTTAGGTTTGATGCTAAAAAGGCGAAGGAGGAGAGGGAGAGGAGAGAGACCAGGTTAAACAGTTACGGTTGAGTAGACTTTCCCACCAATTATAAGGTTCCATTAGTCCAACTCAGCCCTACTATTTAGCTAGTCTGCAACTAGTTACCGGTAATCCAACCCTTCAAACCATAGCATTAGCCAAAAAGAAAATTAGCTTAGGTCAAGTTGGCGAATATTGAAGGCATCACGTAAACGACTCAATTCATATCATAATATACCAATTCATTCCAGGGCTAAAAACTAAAGAAAGGTCGTTTGTGTAGCACTGTAGCAGTAAAGAAATGAAATATGCCGTTTTATTCTAAACAATGAAGCATAATGCCAATTAAGATGTACTAAAACAAAATGGCAAAATTCGACAATAAGCGGACAAACTTATTGGCCCACAATACGCAATATAATAACATTTGTAATAATAATTGTAGAAAACAGTTTGATTCTCGTATGATGATGATATATAGTTCATTGTTAAAGCTGTCTTTTAGTGGCCCAATCGCAAAATGAAACTGACTACATAGGTATAATATGTGGTGCTATCAAAACCTCATGAAATCTCAAGCCAGCAAAAAAAAACTTTTGAGTCTTGAGTACACGGTCGCCCGGCTGAGCTTGAGTTGAATTTTTTTTACTGTAGTGAATTTGCAAATTGGATCCATCCATCCAATTGTGTAATGATAATGTTGCAGCTTTTGCAATAACTGTACAATAAAATGATCCGAATATTGATTTATGCATAATAATATTATCATTCTGACATTCATTCTGGCTCGGCTCTTCTGGTCCTCTCGAACTAAACGAAAGTGAAGCGGACGGACTCGCAGTTTTTTTATTATTGTTACTCTCTGAATCTCCTCTTTACGCGAAATATAATTGAACTGTTAGTCTGCCAAAAAGTCAGTGAGGTAGGGTCATTGGTTCACGTTCACCACCACCACCACCATTTTATTGATATCTATATCACCTCACATATGATAATTGGCTGAGAGCAGCTCAAGCGGAGAGTTAGACACGGCTCCAGTGACAGTTTCTTAGATTTGTGGTCACTAACTCAGCTAACTATCTTGAAACTCACCACTTGTTACTGCTGAAATGCCTCATTGTTTATTTGACTCCTCGTCATAGCTTGTCATTACGATGAGAGAACATGCCAATTTTTTGCCACTTGGTTAGAATAACTAAAAAGAAGAAGAAGAAGAAGTAAGAAAACCCTGGTTTCGTTGCATTCCATTTTCTCTGAGTCTCCTTCCACAAAAAAAATGCTCTGCAACCTTGTCAAATGGATCACAAACGGAATGGACGTTGCGACACGCAAAGCCGGCAATTCATGTTAGCAAAAAGCGGACAAAAAAAGCAAGTGTGCAAAAAAAAGTTAAGTACCATTAGAGTTAGATTTCGCGTTTCGAGGGTTTGGTGGTGGTGAGAAATGGGCAAATCGTGTAATGATTCTCTAACGATGCAAATTTACGTGCACAAATCCTACTTAAAGCCCTACAAGACCTCTTGTGAAACAATAAGGATTGATACTACGAGTCGGATCCAGCTCATTAAAAATAATATTAGCTTGCTTTTCACTCTGGGCGAAAATGCGAAAAAGCATTGGTACTTGCGCCTGGCTGAGACTGGTTGGATGAGTGCGAATAGACAATCATCGTCGTCCTCGTCCCCGGTTTAAATACGTTGCACAAGTGGAGCATCATTGAGAAGAGCAGAGATTACTCATTTTGATGATGATGATGCTGGGATCCCACAACAAGATTCCATTTTTTTACTTCATGTTTTTTTCTAAGGCTACTGGGTTTCCGCATGAAAGTAAAGCGTTTAAAGTTGAAAGAGTGAATTGAAGGAGCAGCATAATATATTTCAGGCTAAATTCACGATCAACAAATCAGCACTTACGCTGGGTATCCCGCAAGCGCAACTCCAACCCTTGTCCTTTTCATTCTTTCGCGTTTTTTTTTTAGCTTTTTTTGTACCTAGCCAGCTTTTTAATGCATGCATAACTGGATTTTCGAGAGAGAGAGAGAGAGAAAGAAAAACAATGGACCTTCATAAATATTTTTGCTTGCAATCGTTCTTTCTTGATTGGAGTTTAAAAAAATCAGTCTATATATTGATGCCGCGTCGGGCCGAAACTGCACAAAAGAGTCTCCCTGTGTGCCTGCGATCTGCGATCCAATCCAATTCAGGGGTAATGTGGTCTAACCACCACACAACAAGACTCTTTCATTCATGAAGATGAGCACAATGAGCAGTGAGTAGAGATCCGTGTGCACTTTTTGCTAAAAAAATATGCGTGTAGAACAAGCATACCAGAACACGACGATAACTTTCAAGTTCCTGTAGGTAACTTTTTTGGTAATTAATGACAGTACGACATCGATCACTCAGTCCTAAAAAATGACCCTTCCTGTTTTAGGTTTAGATTTTAAGAAAGCAAAACAATGTAGTGATTGATTTCAGGTGTAAGGTGATTTGAGGAGATCCACTTGCATAATTGCGCACTAACGTAATCAGCAGTAGAGACTACATTAAAGAATTCATATATTTTTTGTTCCTTCAACAAGATTATAAAGGAGGACAATGCATCGGACTTAAAATTGAGTTCGCACCAGGCTTCATCATGTTGGCCACTAAAAGTATGCAATGTCGAATATTTTAGAGAAAAAAAATTCTTGATTGGGGTGACGAAAGAGGAACATCTCGCCGTGTACATACTTTCTTATGAACAATTATTCTTTGAAGTGCTTGCCGATGTACGACTGAATTCCATAAAATTCGGACAACATTTTTACAGACGGTATTCATCCTCCATTCGGTAAAGTTGAAAGGGAATCGTGAAGCGTTGACCTGATTGATAGGTTGATTCTTAATTTAATACAAATACTGACACAAAATATGCAAAAATGCTTTGATCCGATATCACAAAAAGTGATTTTCTCGATTATGACTAAAAGTAATTTAAGAATGCAAATAAATTATAGTCTGGATGGATTTGTAGTGTATGATGCTGGAAGATAAGTTAATCTTGAAGTGTGTAGAATTGATGATGAAACCGCCACGCACGACCAGCGGTATTTGTATACAAGAGCTCTTCGCAAAATCATCATCTTTTCTCCTTGCATTTTATCGCAAGATAAGAAAGTCCACGAATTTGTTATTTAGAGTGTTGTAAATGCACCCAAGTTGTTGACTGCGCGAGGGGGAAAATGGTGGAGGACAGCAGGTGAAATCAACAACTTCTCACACCTCCAACCTTCCCCATAGGCTTTTGTGTAGTTGGAGGCTATTACGCTGGTAATCATGTAATCTGTCGAAATCCCATGTCTACAATCAGTATGCAGGAGAAGGTGATAAATCAGACCAAAAATTATACCTCAAACCTGTTCTAACCAACTCTCTTTCTCTCTTCCCAATATTTTTAGATGGACGGATTTTGGATGAAGGTGATCAACTTTGCCGTTCTGCTAGCCTCGACCGTGGTGACCGGACAAGTGCTCATGGAAGGTTCATGCCCGTTGGTTCCTGTGTTCAAAAGTTTCAAGCCAGAAAAGGTAATCCCTCTTGTTTTGCACATTAAATAATTGGGACCCATGTAGAATGGGATGTAATTCGTTTTGAAAAAGAAAACAAATATAATATGAAAAATGCATATTATTATTGTTGTGTAATTTACGTCGTCGTGTTATCCTTGCCAGCAAGTTCGTTATAACAAAAAAAAAGTACAAAGCCTGCGAAAAGAAACTCGATCAGCAGAACAAGCACAGTATGAGTACAGTTGAGAAGAAGAGAGATGCGAAAATCTTCGAATTAGAATTGATTATGCAAATTAATTGGGAAAGAATTAAAATTTACTGTACCTATAACTGCGTATTTATATAATCCCCCCAATGAATTGGTATGGTGTGGTGGCCTTTTCCCGTGGCTTGATTCTCTGTGTGTAAAAATGGACAGGGAAATCGTCGCCGCCACGCGAAAATCACATACGCACAGACAGACTGAGCAAGCGGTTTTCTGTTGATTACATGCATACTAATAACATTAAAAAAATAAATCCTTAAAAACAATAATTCAATCTTTCAACCATTTCTTCAATGCCACTCTTCTTACAAGGTTAAATAACAGACCTGACACACGGCACCATAAATGCAAAGGAAGGGATTTGGTAGTCGACAGGTTGATAAACTTGCTATTTCGCATACAATATCACAATCACATGCTGTGAAGGCCTATTTTCAAAAAAAATACCTTTAATGCCTAAATAACCTCAAGGAGATGCAAGGGGTATATTCAATCACATAAAAAATGTGACGTGAATAATGTCTGAATATTTTGTATAGGTCTTCTGTTGCTTAATTTTTATATTTGAAGACCCTACGCCATGCTATAGTAATAGGTTTGCAAGGTTCACCAGTCTTGGATGTAGATTTTAAAATGCTCTGAAACATATATAACTCCAGTAAATATTTGTAAGACTGTGCTATTTTCGCAGTGTCATTTTACAGCCGTACTTCTCCATTATGCTTGATATGTATTGAGATATACTGGTAAAAGGTGCTGTTGGTGTTGGAGTCGTGAGATTTAGAGAAACATGTGGATTAAGTAAACTTCTGCTCCATCATCATCTTCACATCACACGACTACATTCATAATGGACTACAATCATAGACTCTTTCTTTATTATGCAATCCACAATTGAGCTTTGATGATGATTTGAAGCTGGAATGCTTAATATTTTTATTTTCGCATAATACACGTCTGCAACCCATTCGACTATAATAAATTTTGAGCATCAGACAAGCGAGTATAAGAGTACCATGCACGTTTTTTACTCCGAGCGAGACCTATTTCATGGCTCTCATGGAAAACAAAAGTTCAAAAAGAGTTTAATTGCAGATTGTAAGGAATTACCAGACCACATCATTGCATTGCACAAAATGGTTCTGTGCTTCGTACACAATTTTTAGATCCACAATTTGTGTGGACACCTGTTATATACAGTTTTGAGACTGGGCTCACATTCAAACACCAAAAATGAGTTGCAGACAAAAGTTGTTCACTTTCTTTTACACGTAGAAAAAGAAGAAGAAGGATTATTATTATGCAGGCCAACCGTTCCCAGAGACTTGGTTCCCGCAATAAAGATTTTTTCGTAGGAAAAGTAAATCACAATACTTGTTGTCTACTACCGTCCATAGTAGAACTTTGTATGTATCTATCATTGTATTGCATTTTGCATTGTAGTGGTTTAAAAAATGTTTATCTACAAACTGCTTTCTCATGTTCTTCCCTCTGCATCCCATCCCATCTCTAATGTTGATAAAGATTTCCCATGGATCCACTTTTGAAAGCATCCGTAAACAATTTACATTGTTAATTTTAGCACACTGCAAATGGATTGAATAATAATTTAATGAACTTGGTGATCATGAACCCCTGAGGTGAATGATTCCAGCAGATATTTTTCCGGACATGATAATCGTGTAGCAAATTTAGCATTGAACGTATTCAATTACATGCAATGCACACCTCACTACTTTGCTATATTCAAATTCCCTAGAGAATTAATGGTTTTCCTACCTACTAAAGAAATCAGTAGCATTGGTATAATTAATTTAAATTTAGGACGCACAATGACAACATATTTATATCATAAATTCACATCATCTGAAAACCTTTGAAAGTAAAATCAACGGTGATGATATATACTGACTTTTAAGAGCTATTATAATAAATTTTCCTTGTTTTCTTGTAGTTTTTAGGAACATGGTATGAAATAGAGAGATACTACTCGGACTTCCAAGTAAATTCGAAATGCAACAAGATCGAGTTTACGAGTAATCATGATGGACGGATAGCAATCGTGACGACAGCCCTACAGGAAAAGTAAGTGTGAATTTAGACAATAAAAACCTTGAAAATCGAAAAGTAGCCGCCATACACTATGAAATGAATATTTAACTCGTTTTCAAAGTTACAACGTCCAGCCGTACATTGTGGCAATTGAATGCGAAAGTTCCAAATAGCTTTACGAAAGCAATAAAATTCACCGGCTATTAACACGTGTGCCATAATAATAATCGTTTGCAACTACTTTAGAAAAACTACAACCAAGGTCATCAGAACTGCAACTTTGTGCTCTTTTAGTTGACGCAAAAAGGCGATACATTGACGTTGGTATTTAGAAACGTTTCATGTCGATATACTTTACTTCCTACAGATTTTCCTGAAGTCCGACATGTAATTTCAGTGGTAATCGAAATTCTAAAATTTAGTCAAAGGTTATGTAATGCAAACCTTGAGTTTTGAATTTGAAGCACACACAAAAAGCTGCTCTGGTTTATGCTTTGGTACTCATTAAAACATGAGTTCAAGGCAGATGAGCCGTTATCATCATGTAAAACATATACAAACACTTCTGATAGACACTTCACAAGCTATTCATGGTAGACATTAAAAATAGCTCATTGACGGCTCTTTGTTTTAAGTAACAATTTTTATACAACAGAAGCCAAAACCTTGAAAAGTAGGCAGTTATTGAAATGAGACTTTTTACGTCGGCATGCAGCAATTTTCGGTGCATTTAGCAGATTAGCATACCTAATCAATTTTGTCAATGTCATGCTCCATTAACGAAAGTTTTTTAATGCGTTACTCAACTTTACGGCATTTCATGACTATTTGATCCCTCGAATTTTTACGAATTTTCATCATTTGCATCACCAATCATGTACACATTTTTTGCGTGTAATGCAGTACTGTATTCTTCCATCGTGATATTTGAGATTTTCATGCCTAAATATTAGTCGGATATGCCTAGATTGCGGTTATCGTCAGAATGCTGCAATGGTGAAATCATTATTTGTACAAGCAAATGATGACACAAGTGAGAAAAATAAATTATCTAACCAAAATGCCACGTTAGAAGTGAGAGACTTCTTGACAATGAAGAGAGGCAGACATATAGGAAGGATAGATGAGTTACATTTTTGAACCTGCTTGAATTCAAAAACAAAAAAAATGCCTTTTTTCGAGAGAATTTGATTAATGATTTTGTGATGCACGCTGACACTTGGCAAATACTACATTTAAAACATACCGAATATTTTTATACGACAACTGTGCCAACACGATCGTCAACACCACCACCACCGTACGACCAAATACCAGTTATGCATGTGCCGAAAAAGTTTTAATAGAAACTTTGTTTTTTCTGTGACGAGGGGAATTGTAGAAAACGGTAATAGAAGAACAGATTTGAATACTGGTAATCGTATAGAGACGAATGAGCAAAATACGCATTCAGAATGAAAATGAGTTTTATGGACGACGGACGGGACGGAGAAGGATCTAGGATATAATAAGATTTTTGTAAGATATAGTAGACCAGCAGGGTCCTTGTGAAGCTCTGACTTAATTTCCTAGCACAATCTACAGTACATTCTTATGACACGATCGAAACATACGATTAACCTGAAGTTGGACCTTTTGCAAGGTGTTGTAGCCTGTATAATGCATTAACGGGAGTGCAAACAAAATCAATCAATCTTGCGTCTAGCTTTCATAAAATTGTGATACATTTTTTATAAAGCTAAGTGCCAACACCTTTGCAACAACAACAACGAGCGGCGGCAGACCGAGTTTTCATTTCAATAACATGTTCCACGGGTTTGAAAGCACGTCTTACAGTATTCGCTCAGTTATCCCTCCTTCGAATGGCTTACGGTCAAATGATGAGGATGTTGATCAGTATCATTAGGGCTAATGGCTAATTATTGATTTCGTTATAGTCGCTTAGGAAAAGGATGATGATGATGAGGATGATGATATAAATACTTTTGTTGCTGATTCCACAGGAGTGGCATGCCCAAGGTCGCATACGGCCTTGCAAACTTTGAGTACGGGGACAGTGCCAAGATGACCATTTCACTTACGCCAGGGTCCGGAGGATCTTCAAAACATAAGGAGTATGGTTACTGGGTATTGGACACCGACTATGAGTCCTATGCTGTGGTCTACTCCTGTGAGGACTTTTGCCGTGGGAGACAACATGCCGGTAGAGTTCATAAGCCAATCGGCGACCCCATTTTGTTTTCTAAAAGATGTAAAATCTAACCTTTGGCCTAACTTTATATGATGATTTATGCAATCACAGAGTCCATGTGGGTATTGGGGCGAACTGCAGTTCTTCCGTCTCAGGTGACAAACAGGATTTATGATAGGATCAAGATTATGGGACTGGACCCCAAGCGACTCATCAAGGTAAAAACACTGAATTCAATCGGGACCGTATAATAATTATAATAGAAATATGTGATTTTATTGAAATATGAAATAAATATAATATTTCCATTTTAATTGTATTTTGCAGGTTGATCAGAGCAAATGTGTCCATGTAGCAGTCAGCGTCCGAAGCGAACACCAAGGATTCTCCAGGCACACTTTTGACAGAAACTCGGCTCGAAAGTTTTTAGACTCGCTAACGAATGTTTTTGGAAGAAAGAGGTTTAATTTTATTTAAGTCGTAGGCCGATCAATTTGTATAAATTTTTAACCAAGTAATCTTCATTGGTGTGTGTAAGTAGAATGTAATGCGAAGTGAATGATTTTTATGAACCAATGCAATATGCAAAGAACTACCTGCATGTATTTTTTCAGTTTGCCAAATAATTCTCTCTAAATGCTGCGTTATTTAAAAGAAGCCTCCCTTCTAGGAACGTAAGTAGGTAGAATATTAAATAATAGTAAGTATCCCTGCTACTACAACCGTTAACTGTACCATGTACCATAAAATATAAAAATCCTTGTTGTTATTTGTTATACAAGAGATGAGATGAGCGTACAGTAAAAAACAAATATTTCAGCATCCGTAGTGTAGTGGAAGATTTACAATTAGATAGACATAAATATAACTACTACTACTAATCTCAAGTTATTTATGCATTTAGGATGGAACAACTTCCGTTTTAATTTAGGCTTTTACTTGTTATGCTTACAACTGATGACATTTGACCTCTGTCGTCATATAGTAAAAGTGTGCTGTAAAACTACTTGCAGTGCACAGGACTCGAGTATTTTCGGGTCCAAATTGATGTGGCTAAACTAATCGAAAGAATGGATGAGCATGTGGAAAAGTCAAGGTGGGTGCAACAAACTTGTTAGCGACATATCTAATTGTAAGGTTCAGAACAAGTGTGTGGAAAAATATTAATATTTTTTCAGTCGTAAAGAGTGAATACCCTAAACTGTACACTGTACACCACCTGGACTTTTGGCTATCACAGTTAATTTTAATCCAACAACGAAATTACAATATTACCTTAACGTATATATCATGACCCAATCACCCATGACCTCTAAAAAAGCTCATATCCTACGTGACCCATACCCACATTCAGGCAAAATTACTATTACTTAAGCGTAATAAGCCAGCTGGGTGAAAATCAAATTGGTTTAAACGAAACGAAATTCCTCATAATTTCCCGTGCTATAACTAAGTGTCTTGTTAAAATTATTAATTATTAGATAAAGTAAAATGTGAAATTGACGGAGAATTTTTTTATTTGATGTGTAAAAGTCGTTAAAAAATCGTGAAAATTAAAAACAAACATGTGCCAGTTGTTGATGATAATGTTGCTGAGATCAAAATATGAGAAGTAAAACCGACTTTGAATTTATTATCATTCTACTCCGAAGATAATTGGGCGCTTTATACGCGCTGGTTTGTTACTGGTGGTAAATGCATAATATAGCTTAACATAGTCATCACATTTAACGCGTTCCGCATTCTTGCAATCAATATTCATCATCACAAATTCATTCCTCCTTTTAATTAACTTATTTCAATTGCATGCTCTACTTAATCTGCATACACTGGCATTATTTTTTGTCCGCGTAGCATATTGATCACGGATCACATCACGGGGCTAGTATATCGCCGACAAAGTAAGGACTTTTTAAGAGGGCTTTATATACGCATAATATTGTAAATCCGAGCATAATAATGAATGACTCTGTAATCTGCTCTTTGTAGTTTGTAGTTGTGCTAAACAAGAGTACAATACATGTCAAATGTCGAGCTGCATTTTTTGTGAGCACACAAAGGATGCGCAACGCAGCAAAAACAAGGTTCGTGTCGTGTAGACATATAGATAGACACACATTAACGGCTCTTTGTAATAGGGCCGAGTACACATGTATCGTGCTCATTTAACAAATTCCTCAACGAGTTAAATGCTTCCATCCACCCATAATGTATAAAATTAGTAAAAAAAACTACGCAGTGCCCTACTCCAAAATAATGCAACCAGCATTCCACTGCATATTCATACAGTCTACGACCCACGGTGTCAAAATGTTGGAGCACATTGAAACCACTTGGTTCTAGTTGGGCTGCAGAGTCACAAAATTGTGCAAATAGAAGTTAGATGTCTCATGGAGAAAGCCTCATGATGATTTTACAAATCACACATAATACCCAGGTCTAACACATGTTAAAGCGACAGCCTTGAAAAGGCTGAAAAGTGATCACAATCAGGTTATGCTGGTTCTAGCTTGTTTAACTTCATCACACACTACTGCCTCCTGCACACATATATTTATCCTTATAACAAAGACTTCAGAAGTCCCATATAAAATACACAGCCAGCTGCTCGATATCATCTCTCCACATTTCTGCATGCATGCATATATCAGAGTTCACGTTTACATATCGTTTCGTCGTGTGACACGAACTACTACTACAACTGTAATGGCTTTTTGCTCGCATGAGCACACTTAATATTCCAATGATGCACAAGCACAAACAGAATATATCATGGTGTTCCCATCTCATCACCATCGTCATTGAATCGAATCGAAAATACACAAGTTGTTCTTACATCCACCACGTTACAAACCACAGTGTGCATTTTCATGTGATGTGTGATCCCGTATGAATAAAAACATGCACGAGACGAAGAATCCCAAGTTCGCAGTAAAAAAGAAAGAACCGTGGTTGCATATGCATATATAGGACCAATAATCATGGTTTTACACTTCCCCATCATCAATATACATAATATCATATATAAAACGAAAACCTATTATCCGTATCGTATCGCTATTATTATGAACATACATACATATATACATACATTGTATATGTATGATTGGATCGCTCGCTGCTGGCAAAAGGCAAGGAAGCACTAGACAAAATACATTCTTCTCTCTGCATTTCTTACTTCCCGATATTTTTTAGCCGACGACAAAACGAAAGACGTGAAGGTTGCTGAAACTACTACTACTCCTCATGTTCAGCAGCAAAATAGGAGTAGTAGTCGTAGTAAATGTGTACATAGTTAGTTGCATGCACACACTCACTACACGACGACTACAATACAACAAGAACCACATCATTATAACACAGAAAATGTTTGTATGAGCGAGTGTGTGTGTTTGTGCACACAAAACGGTATGTTTTGCTTTTTGCTCTACTACTTCTTCTTCTCTTCTTCTACTACTACTGTATTTACGATGATGATGATACAACTATATACTCTTCACATCATCTCTGTCCACTACGACTACTACGACACCACGAACGACGACTACCTTCATTCATGTGTGCGCCATGTAGAGAGAGAATACGAAAAGTACTTCACCTTTGACCTGCCCATCGCGGATGGCTCAAGTTTATAAAAACAGAATAATCAGCCAAAATCCCTTTTACCAATTAATAATAATGATGATGATGAGGATGATGAAAACGGGAGAATATGACGTTTGACAACTCCCCATGCATCTCCATGTCTCTCTCTGATCTTGCTGATGGTGAAGTGATGTGATGATGATGCAATTAGAAAATATGTAAGGAAATAATCATCACTTTTCCTAAAAATAAAGCAATGAGCAATGCAATCCAATGCTTTTTTTATTTGCAGACATCCTTGCTGCTTCTGCTTCTGGTGGTGGTGGTGCTGCTGCGGCAGAGAGCTGTTTTGTTTGTCCAATATTATACAGAAAATACATGAGTACGGTATATTTGTAATAAGTCGCCATATCTCCCGTGTATATTATCATCATCACCATCATCCTGCTCGTTCCTATTCACAGAGTAAATGCAATTCGCTCGTAGCAGTAAAGTAAAGTAATAGTGGTGAATAGCAATAGCACAGCCAAAAGAAGTGCAGAGGCAGTTCAGCCAATATGTAACACCACCAAAAGAGCGAGACCTTAAGGAAATATACATAACTCCTATTTTCCTTTGAATGGTGGTATGCGGAAAAAAATGATACGGGACAGGTGAGGGTATATCGGGAACTATCTATGTAAAAAGTATAGAATTGTATTATTATTAAACATCTTTTAAAATTAAAATACTGCAAGTGTGTAAATTTTAATTGTATTTAAAGAATCCGACCACCACAACGTTTTTTTAATCTAAAAAGGCTACTCGCTGTTATATTGTTTTATTTATTATTATTATTATATTTGCGGAACACAGTTGTGCATATAAAGAAAAACTCTTCTCTTCCTCAGTTTTTACTCTCTGTAAAGAAAAAAAAATTCGTCAAAAGAAGAAGAAGACGGACTAACAAAAAAAAACATTTTTTAAGTGCTCACATTAATATTGTCCTCCCTGTAATAACTTGTGTGTGAAAGGAAACATCATCACCATCATTCTCCAACTTTTACCCAGAATATTATATTGGTCCCAATTTGGTTAACAAAAATCCTCCTAAAGTGTCATTCATTTTTCTGATTCCTCCTCTAGTTTATAATAGTGGATTTGTCATCAAATGTAAAAAATATACATACGTATATGCTTATATACTTTACAACCTACTCAACATAGTATCTCTGTATAGTGTGTACCATAAACCATAGTATCCGTAGCCGTAATATAATTTCTCTGAAACTCTAACAAAAATCTATGCATAATAGACATCGTCGCGTCGTGGTGGGTTATAATAATAGCAGAATACTTAAGAAATTTAATACCCATCATCATACATAACGTTAACGTAAAACCTAATACGTAAGTGTGTAACTGACCAATATTATATATTCATTTCCATTTGGAGTGCTTTACTTTTATTAGAGTTCCTTCATCCTGCTTACTTAAGTATACAACATCACACATGATTATAGTGACCACTGTATTAGAGGCACTTTTTTTTAGACTGGACAACAGAATAGTATCAGCATAAAAAATATTACATTTTATAGGCAACCTTGTTATACATATAGTCCTTTCCAGTTTTTACACACATTTATCTATACATTATTAGTTGTTTTTCCTTTGGAGTACATGTGAATAAGTGGGTGAATAACATACAGAAGAAAAAAAAATTTCCAAAGCGGAAATCCAAAAAATATATAAAATATAATATACTAAATTAGGTATTACTTTTGTGTGTATAAGTTTGTTCACTTGTTCATATCATTTTTTTAGACATCACAGCACAGAGATAAATCAACACTCTTGTTTTATTTTAAAAGGTTTATATATCTTCTTATGGGTTTTTAATCCATTTAAACAAAATTGTGTGAGTTGAAGTCAATTTTTGTTTTTGCTCAGATTTAGTCATAACATACTTAATTACTTATTGTCCAGCCAGCCAGCAGTGTAGATTCCAGTGATACTTAAAGGTATCCTGATTTGAGGGAGGGCTTGCTCTGGAGCTGGAGCCTCTATGGTGTTTTGTTTTTTTTAAATGGAGAACTCCTGAGTGCATTTTTATAGATAAATACGTAATAGGTATATATATTTTTGTGTGGTGTCACGTGTGACAAGAGGGTCAACAACGTGTACGTACGTTTTGGTTCTCTGTTAAATTGTTATTATTATTGTTTAAGGCTACACGTCAGCTGTAGTTCAAATGTGTGCATTCACCAAGAAGTAGGAAAAACGTGTGTTAAATATTGGAATATTATATATAGTTTTTACAAGTGCTGGTCCATTTGTCGTAATATTTTGTGAAGTAATTATAAAGTACTAATAGGAAACTTGGTTTGTAGCAAACAGGTTTTTTTATAGTTCGCAAATGTAAAATTTGTGCTGGATTTATAATAATATAATAATACTAAACTAAGTTTAGTTTAACAACATTTTCTGGGAGGTTGAGTTTTAAGAGTAAAGAAAGAGAATGTTAAGAGATAGTTAGTTAGTTGGCGGGTGTGTGGAGTGGAGGGAGAGAGACGGGATTTCGTTAACCCCTCCTCCTGTCTGTCAATTGATATTAATATTACGTTGGTGAAGAATTCCGTTGGGCTACAGGGAGGAAACAGGAAACAGACTGCTTAGAAATTTTGATTTAATTATGTATTGATGAAGACGGCTGCCATTGTTTTCGTGAGTCATGAATGCGTTGGGAGCTCCATTCATTCCTGTTGTGGAAAATAGAGGCTGGACTAAGCACTACTGGAGTTTGTTGGAAGAGCTATTATATCATCAGTATCTTCAACATCATTACCATATTATCCTGCTGATCCTGGGATAGTATCTGGAGACTATCCAGTTTTGTTCGGTGTGTACATTTTAATGTGTTCACTTTTATCTAAAACTAAATGCGTGTCAATTGGCAATGATGTTGTTTATGTGTAAAAATGCAAAAAGAAGACAATCAATCAATATTAGGTGCTAATTACATTTTTTACAAAACAAAGGAGAAATATGTGTAACAAACAAAAATGAGTGATATGAGGAGATGAGATGTGTCATAATAATAGAGATACCATATACGTATATACCACCTGGCTTCTTATGAAATTCCGGAATGAAGCGTGATAACATAAAACTTCGTAGTCATTGTTTGTGGGGTTTTGACTGCGTTTTGGAAATCACGTAGGTGAAGGTCGGGACATCTTTGGATGCGGGATTGATAGTTAATTATTATTATTTGTAAATGTGCAAAAGTTCATAGACGACAATAAGTCTGCACTTGTAATATGATTGAGTTTTTGAGTACCTAGTTTTTATATGGTTTGTAAGAATAGTGATTTTGTTTATTTTACAGCAAAACCTGAAGATCTTTGTCGTAGACGTTACAAGTTTGAAGAGGAAGTGACGACGGAATACAGGATTTTGACATCGTCCCATTTGCGGTTTTGGTATTCAACATTTCTCGGAAGGGCTTGGAACCATATCACTGACACAGACAGGCGAACAATATTTTGACGTCATATTACATAGTCGTCTTGATACGGACGAATAGTTTCTTCAACTTTAATTGATCTGTTCTGTTACACGCACGCATAAGATATACAGGAATTGAATTTGATTGAATCTGGAAACTGGAAACAAACACACAAAACCTAGATACGGTTTTATCACATTGCGACTCAACGCAAGGGTTTTACGATTAGCAAGGATAAGTTGCCGAAGCTTCTCAACTCAGAAGACTGACTTAAAATATTGACTGAAAATTTTTTAAGAACTCTTCTGGTTGCCACTTTTAAACGAGAGGAAGAAGACACAAGAAATTATTGTACCATAATACCGCAATAAAGATTGCTACTATCGCATTTAATGTTAAGATATTGAGGAAAAAGGTACGGCGGAAGTAGAATATCAGACTCAGCGATTTATGAGGAAAATACACCACACAGCTCAGTGACATGATGGGAAGCTTATTTTGAAGAAATCACTCTGTAGAAATGAGTTAGATCAACCTGTTCAAACAGTTGAGAAGCCTTTGACGGAAGATAATTCTTTGAAATACCTCTCAGAAACTTGAGTGGATTTCAAAACCACGTCGTATTATACACTTCGGAATGGCAGAAAACGTCAACAATTACGGAGGAGTTGGAACTGTTACAGTGACCGCAGTTAATTCACTACCACCCACATACGTTCCTGCATCCGCTGTGGATGGCGGAAGTATTGGACAAGTGAAAATTACTCCCTCTCCGCCAAGTGTTGGCTTTCGAACTAGTAATAATACAGTTGCCGTAAGTGGTGACCCATCAATTGTGCCGACACACTACCCCATGCACGCAGATATATGTAATTCTACCGGTATGACAGATGGAATGACTGGAATGGTGCAATCTACTGGTGGAATTATTGGTGACGGTGTGAATGCTGGGACACTTCCAGTTACCGCAAGTGTAAAGAAAACCTCATTTCAGATAACAAGTGTCACTGTAGATTCCTCTGCCAGCAATGACGGTGGAGATGATTCTGCTGACGATTTAGATGAATCCCATACTGAGGACAGTTCGGACGTGGCCACCGGTAATAACCTATAATTTATCTTTATATTCCAAACAAGAATTACATACATGGTAGGTACCCGGTCACTATTCAGGGTTACTTATTACAATTGGTTCGATGGAGTTTGGTTTAAATGAAGGTCCTAAGCTTTTGTTTACGATAATAGTGGACTATGGCGAAAATAGTGAGGATAGCGATCGTAATTATTGTGACGAAAACGGAGAGGATATTAAATGTGAGAAACGCACGTTAGTATTTCTGCTAGGCTTTGATAATTTTCCAGCGTTGTGTGTCCTTTTTCAGCCTTGCAATTCCGTACCTCGTGTTGACTGTTGTTGATTGATAAGTTTCTTTAAGTTAAACGAAGGAGACAGATTGAACTTTGCAAATTGAAGCCTTGTATAACCATAAATAGAACTGTTATTAGATTAGATACGTGTAAATTATTTCATTAGTTAGAGCCATTTGTAAGACCCGAATTTTTTCTTGTAGATATTTCTCGTCATACCAGTGAATCTCGTGGTGGAAGTGCTCACACAGCCACTGATGATAATTTTACTAGAAACGATATATTTTATAATCCAGCCCCGCCTAGCTCAATGAATATAGCACCAGTAATACCTACATCTTCCCAATACGGTCTTGCCATAGTTCCAGAAGGAATAAATCCTGTAAGCGAGCCACCTCCCCCTGCACCTGTTGCGGTTAACGATACTGCAAGCGAAAAACCTGATCCAGATAAGGACATCGTTCATAATCGGTAAGAACAAAATAAAAGCAAATGGCAATGATGACCTAACATTATAACGGCAATTTTAATAATTTGTCAAATGTAATTCGTTGTAATTCACAGGTTTAAGGTAGTAAAAATAGTCAGTACAGAACCATTTAAAAAGGGAAGATGGATGTGTATGGATTACTTTGACCATACAACGACGACCACTGGAACAACTACAACTCTTAAAGACACAACGACTCCTCAACCTCAGCAGCAACAACCTATTCCACAGTCACAGACCCACGGTAATATTCCGCAACCAATGCAGCCGGTATCGGAGAAGTTACCGGTTAATGTTGTGAATGTTCAACAAGGGTCCAACGTTCCACTGACTTCGTCTCCTCCACAACCTGGACATCCAGGCATTAACAACTCCAATATCCTTCCAGACTCACAACACACGACAATGATTCAGCAGCAAACTCAATCATCTCAACATGTTATGCAGCAGCAGTTGCAGCAGGGCACTATGTCAGACCAAGATGGATCTATCAATACGAATGGACTGCCCAACGGAAATGGGACACATTATCATGTCAGCCACAGTCATAATGTACAAGGGGTCAATTTGAGTCAAGTAGCACCAGTTTCGAACGTTATCAATACGAACGCCTCTGACCCCTCTGCATTCGGTGCGCCTATACCAAACCACAATCCAGCAATGTCTTCGTCTGGAAATACTTACCAAAGTTCGATAGGTCAGCAACAACAACAACAACAGTATTACAACAACACAGGTGTTTTGGCAGGTTCGTTAAAGGCCTTAATGCAGCTTCTCTCTCGACAGTATGATTATAACCAAACAATTCAATGTTCATACAATATAATGATGTCATTTGCTTCAGGTATACCTCCAAGACCAGTTTCTGTTGCCCCCACGTCAAATATCCCAGCCCAACAACCCAGCATTGGTTCTCAGCAGCAGCCAATGGGAAGTCAACAGCAACCGAGACCTATCGCTGGTCAGGTTCCATTAGTGCAGGGCGAGTTTCAGCCCCAAACCTTAGGACAAATTGGTCCACAGTCAAGTATCTCTCAAAACACATCGGTACCTATATTATCTCAAGCTATGTCAACAACACAAATGCATCAAGCGCCTGTGCAGGTGACACAGCCGTCACATTTGCCTGCGCAAAGTTTACCACATGGAGCTCACGCTCAGATGACAGCATCAGCATCAATAAGCAGTACTGCTCCAACTGCCGGTTCTACTGGCCAACAGCAACAACAGCAGCAGCAACAGCAACAGCACACAGCTCAGAGTTTGGGGCATAATATGTTACAGCAAAATAAACCACCCTTTATGAATGCGCAATCTCAAACACAGACGCCAAATCAATACCAACAGCAGCCCAATGCACAGCCGCAACAGTTGATTGCAGCTGCTCAGCAAACAGTGATAGGAAGTCAGAATTCGAATCAACAAGGTCCTCAAGTTGGGCAGATGTCACAAGCTCCGCAGGCGCAGCAGCAGCAACAGCAGCAGAATTATCAAGCAGGAATGATGATGCAAAATATTCCGGGCCTTCAGCAGCAAGTACATGTACAGCAGATGAACCCTGCTGGAGTAAGTCAGCATTCGGTTCAGATGCAACCTCAACCAAGTGGACAGAGTAAGAATCGTATACTACAATTTGCAAGTGGAGTAAATGCAAGGAATTTTTTTAATTGGCGATTTGCTGATTTAGATCAAGGAATTTACACTACTCCAGGCCAAATGATGGGCCATACCATGCAAATGAGTGGACAAGCAATGAATATGCAGCAAACAGCACAACCAATTATGCAACAGCCTAACGTAATTCCAAATCAACAAACGATGATGCAGCAACAGCCACATATTGTGGGACAGCAGCAGCATCATCAGCAAATGATGGGCATGCCTCCTCCGCAACCCATGGTCTCACAGCCGCAGACTAGCGCACCCCAACAAAATATCATGTCGCAGCAACCGATGATGTCGCAAATGATCCAAGTAAGTCGAAATACGACTGGCGTTTGTCGGCGAGTCAAGTTTGCTCTTTTGCTGTTGTAGTCTTGCTATTCCATGTTATGAAGTTTATTGGGACGGCGGCCAAAAGCAAGATGGCAGGGGAATGCGTGACATATGTTCTAAAATTACATGGCTTTCGACCTTGTCACTTTTTTGCGATTTGTGCCGAGAATTATTTTTCTTACAGTTGCAAAGGTAGAGTTGACGATTTAAGATTTAAGAATGATTTATTTCTTTGAACAAATAGAATACACAAATGAGTG
Organism: Dicranocentrus wangi; assembly: GCA_036850665.1. Lineage (NCBI taxonomy): Eukaryota > Metazoa > Arthropoda > Collembola > Entomobryomorpha > Entomobryidae > Dicranocentrus > Dicranocentrus wangi. The sequence continues at coordinate 35,102 of JAANSN010000163.1, read as the reverse complement.
GAATGGTAAATCAACCGCCCCTCGTGTCTCAACCTGGAGTTATGCCTCAACAACAAGGAATCATGCCAGCACAAGCTAATCTACAGCAGCAGCAGAATCTAATGCAACAGATTCCCCAACAAGCAACTTATCCACAGCAGGCTCAACAGCAGACAATCAACAACCAGGCGGCAATGGTATGACTTGTTGTTTCTTACTCGAAATTTACTTTTTAAGTACACCATACTTACGCGATTTTGTTAACACAGCAGCAACCACTGATGCAACAGTATCCCCAGCAGCAGCCTAATCCCGTAGTTCAGCAACAACAGATGATGCCGCCCCAGAGCCAGTCAAACATAATGGCACAACAAATGGTATTTAATTACATGAATAATGAGCCTCTTGACTGAAAGAAAAAATACGTATTACGATATTGGTCTCTTCTTCATTTCACTTCAATCACGCAAATACCTGAACCTTGTTAGTTGTTGTGGGTGGACTACTTTGCAAATACTGTGTCAGTCAAGAGTCCAGTCATTTTAATGACGTACAAACCCGTTGTGTCTATACCAAAAAGCTTCAGATCTTGGGGATACCTACCTTAGTCGCTATACAGAAACGACGATTATTTGCTTATGTATAACTTGGAAAACATTACATGTTGGTGTAAATTAATTAGCTACCAAAATCATGAGCTTTTGATGATGAGAGTTAGAGAATTCAGCACTCACGATCAGTTTTTACTTTACGTTGTTCTGTAACCTTTAAATTCTTTATTCGTTATGTCGTTTTTGAATCTTTGAAGGTATCACATCGTAGAGTAGTACAGCTAATCCATTATTTTGTTATATAGGGACAGACGATGACACAAGGGCAACAGCAGCAAATGCCTATGCAACAGCAACAAAGTCAGCCTAGCCAGCAGCAGCAGCAGCAGGCTCAACAACAGCAGCAACAAACATTTGAGGTGAATATGCAACCTCAGCCTCAACAAAATGTGTACCAGAACCCTCCACAGCAAATGCAGGTGTCACAGGCAAATGTTCCTAATATGACTAATATGCAGGCAGTACATAATATAATGCCTCCTTCGTCTCAGAGTATACCACAGGTACGACACAGAGAACTCAAAATCAAGTTGCCCAAAACCGTCAGAGCAATCTATGTAGTATACTACTGTAATTAATTACTGTTTAGATGGGTACTCAGATGACTGCACCAGCCGGGCTGCAGCTTCAAGGAAGTAACATTGTGGAAAATGAGTATGTGAGCAATAGTTTATCAACTTCAGAACCATCAGCGACGCAACAACAACAACAACAGCAGCAGCAGCAGCCGATTGTTCAGCAACAGAATCCAGTGCCAGTGCCTACTGGGAACCAAGTTCAGCCAGCACCACCGGCTGTGCCTAGCCCCGCAGATGTACATATGTCAACTCAGAATCCTCCTTCAGCAACTCAAGTACCTCCAGTTGTTACTACAACGTTAACAGCAGTTCCTTCGTCAGCAATCACTAGTCTATCCGCAGCTGCGACTGTAATAATCGATGGTGTTAACTCGCTAGCAGAAGCTGCGGTGGGAGGGGGAGGAACCGGAGCGAATGAAGATGGCGAAAGGTTCGTCAATTTTAAAGTTTATTGCTTGTCATTACTTACTGCATAGTAAAGTTTCACCGTTCCCAAATGAGGCGAGATAACGTCTCGTTTCTACTATAGCATCACCTTCGGCACCATCATTAAAACGCTAGGAAACTTTCAGTAACTCATATAATATTTGTCAGCATTCTAATTTCAGATTTTTGCGTCCGACAAATCACAGCACCCCATATTATTCTACTAACAAGTTAATAACTTATTTATGGATTCTCTACGACGCGACATGCAAAGTTGCATTAACGGAATGGTGCTTGCCGTTGTTGCCGGTCAGTCGGTCGTTGAACTCCGAAATTGAGCAAACTAAGTATAACTAAACTTACGCGTACTATATGTATGTATATGTACAACACCTCTGCAAATACACGATTACACGCAGTTGTTGTGTATAGTTTTGCTGCGAAAATAGTTCGAATGATCACGTTATGATAACGCACTCTCTCTAAGACAGTACGTGACACCACTGGAATATTGCCATGTGGGAACAGTGAAGCCGTATGTATGCATATTACAGTAATGAGCTCAATTTCTGAGATCCCCATTCATGATTCATTATGACAAAAAAATATGTTCGGTTGTAGTAGTTGTGTGCATACTTACCTATACGCTTCCAAACAAACTTCACAAGTGGGTTTTCAGTTACAAATCTTCCTTATTCCAAAAAGCAGGACAACGACGGAGGCAAATAAGTGTTATGTCACATTTTCATTATGAAAACGAATGAACGAGTGTCTTGAAGGCATACGGAAAGAGTTAGTCGAGTCGTGGAACATTCTACGGAATCACGATGCTTGACTGCTACTGACGTTATACGTGCTCCAATTCAAACGTATTGCACTGTTGAACCGTTTTTTTACCGGTCTACTCCGGTTTTCCTTTGGAGGTGCAGGTAGGCTCTATAAGTAGGTAGGTATTACCACAGAATTCTGTTATGCACCTAGGCTATGCATTCAAATGTCGACGGTATCTGTGTGTGTCGACTGATACTCCATTGATGTGAAATTAGGCTGAAATGTCACTCACCTATGACATCACGGAAGAAATGGACCCGTGCCCAATACTGTTGAACTGAAATATACTTAAACACAATTCGAATTTGTCTTGATGTTTTGATCAAAAAGAGATTTTTCAACCTTATTTTTCCCGGAAAGTAAGTGGAAGGAAAGAGAATAGTAATGCTATAAACAAGGAAATAGGTGAGGTGAGAAGGTGAGACAGGGAAAGAGAAAACAATTAATTCGGAGAAATGTGCTAAAGAGTATGGGACAATTGATACTTAATACGCCATATCTAGTTTAATTAGACAATAAAACCCACTTCCTCTGAAATGCCAGTTGCAGCCTAAAGCTCAATCAAACGAACCCAGTTCCTCCTAGTCCTACTTTTAAGCGAAACAGTTTAAAATTATCACTTTACCAATTAGCGGGGTGGATAAATTGTGTTGTAGCAGATACGGACTGACATCATCATGTGGATCGAGTACACAATCCCGTAAGCTTATTATTATTGCGTAGGGATTAATAATAATATGATATCGCCTTTACGTCATAATAATTGCAGTAGATGTAAGATTGATTAGCACTGGGTGCACCTAATAGCGATTTTTTAAATGTATTCAGGCCATTTCATGTTAAATTCAACAATTTGCACAGGATTATTATTATTGTGACTTTGTGACGTACAACGACATAGCATTGTTACAATTGCGAGGTTGGAAGTGCATATGTGCCATCATGAAGCATGTTACTAGTTAATTATTTGTTTTTAATAATCATATTTTAAGAGATCGTTACAATTAAAAATGGGTAGTTAGAGAAAAGGGTAAATGACATTGACGCAAACAGAGTCGGTAGCAAAAGTATGTGAGAAGGTATATTATGGTTTTTGCACTCGTATTAGCTGCGTGCGTAAAATGAGGTGGAGAAGGTGTACTTTCAGGTACCAAGTACCAACACCGTCAATCCCAAAAAAATTGTATCGACTGATCACTTGTTTTTGTTCATTTCTAAGAAATGGGAGGTAGTGACTCATGGGAGGCTACAATGCAAGAACATTTTGAGGGGGAAACTTATATTTTCCTAATTAGTAGCCTGATACCCGACTCTGTGCAATAAGCATACCAAATTAAAAGAGCAAGTTTTTCCTCTTTATTTTCGCTGCCACACTGGCAGAATTTCTGGTAGTACACACTACTTATTGTTACAGAGTTTCGCAGAATTTCACATCACACCACCACCTTGTGCGAATTCTAAGAACTTTGGAATATGTCAGATCTGCTTTGAACTGGTTTAGTACTTAATATAATCTTAATCCACATAGTCAATTTGGTAAAATCTAGACTTTGCATTGCACACTTTTATTTATGCTAATTCTCCATACCCATTTAGATTAAGTATTCAACTATTAATAATAATCGAAAGTAAATGATTTATATTTAATGCGCATCTGGCTGGAATTTTATAAGTTCACTCCACACCGCACTCCATTCCAGCTTGAATCAGCGTAATGGCAAAAGATTTAAATATTTACTTACTGGCTACTGGTAAGTAAAATTCAAGATGCAATTAAAGCATGCGCTAAGCAAGGATTCTGGAATAATCCAAGGAAAATACGTTCCAATAATACAATAAACAATGAGTGTTTTGGAAAAACATCACAATAAACAAGGATATATATCACATATTCCACCCATGTGTCAACGAAACATGCTATATCGACATGTCCTAATCTCATGTGGTGGTGGTATCAGGCTGTAAGCTCATAAAATGGCCTATAGATAAGCCAAAATCTTGGCTAACTCGTTTCGTTGGTTTTTGGTTTTTGTTCAATTGCAATTGTATCTTTCCCTTGCTGTGTGCTCAAAGGATCCATTTTCTTAATATCGCAGCCTATGTAAGCATGATATTGATGGGGTGGTGGGAGCTGCTTATTCATCAAACGAGCGGGTGAGAGACCTGTTTGGTGAGTTTACGTAAAAACTTCCATTTGCATTTGTCCTCTGTTAGGATGAAGGATATGCACGAAGGATAAATCGAAATAATTTTGTGCTCTTCTGACAATAATCTTGCCATGATCAGCTTTTAAGATCAGCGGCAGTGCAGTCCAAACCAGACTGCATGGCTCTAGGTTCTGCGTCTTGGAAAAACTTTTATTTCTTATCAAATGTACAGATATTTTTACTTATAACGTACGTACATATACCTACCTATGCATATCCGGAATATAAATATGTAAGTAAAAGTAGAGTACAATAAGAATGCCAGCTTGTCTGACGGATGTCAATCTTTCAACCATTATAAGATTCACGTGTGTAGCGAATCTTTCTATACGCATATCTAAAGGCTGCTGCTGCTGCTGCCATTTTTTGCAGAGTCAAAGTTGGCTTCTCTTCTGATATCTCCTCTTCTTGTGTAGCAGATAGCATCATCATTCCGCTTGCTTACAAAATGGTCATGCTGTTCGTGAGTGATCAAAATCAGAACAGAGAAGTCGTCGACGGTTCCAAAAAAATTCAGTAGCATGTATACCTAGGTAGAAATGGTAGAATGTTATTCGTATCGTGCTTTACAGATTATCTCGGCGTTTACCTACTTTATATAAGCTTTACACAAGATTTGGAGCAGGAGATTCAGAAACGAATGATCACCATACATACTCTCCTCTCCCTTCTCTGTGTATCTCATGTTGCGCTGTTTATCTATGGATTTCCACGGTTTTATATAACTACACAAACACTTTCTGAATCTTGTTTCGGGGATGCGGAGTTTGTAGATTAGATACGGTAGTTTACAGGATAGGATGGGGGTAAAATTTATTTTAAAAAAATAAACACATTTCCATATACTATTTTTAGCGCAGAGTATATGTATCGTTGATTGTCCTTCCAACTTGTACTTCTTTAGTCCAAGGTTCGTCACCCTGATTATTATTATTACGTTGTGAGAGAATTTTTTTTATTCCTGCACAAAAACCTTTCGTGCAACATCGTTTCATTCCAAATATTTGCGATTTTTTTGTTGCAAACTCGCTGAAACGGATAGTGGAGTTGTGCAATACAGAATATTTTTGTAACATCAAAATTCTTTATGTAACACACGGTATAAAGATGCAGGTTAATGCAAAAATCGCCAGCGCTCTTGTACGTGAAGAGGAGAAGTTTTGTGACTTTATATATAAATAAATATCTTTAAAACTTATTGATAACAAAGTTCAAATGGTCACGAATTGAAAGTTGAGTTGAGAATGCTTTTATTAATCGTGTGCGAATATAAGGACATGTATGATCTGCATGAGCTGGTAAAAATGTGTAACATTTTCTTAAACTACATGTCATGTGTCGGCATGTTTAAAGTTGCAGTGAATAGTCGAGAGTGCAGATGATGTGTTCATGTATTTAAATGATTTGAATAATTCTTCGGTTGCAAATGAAATGAAATTCAGTTATTACAGATATGATCAAATTGGTCGAATGGAAGAGTTGCCTACAGTTTAGTTTCAGAGAGATGGGGTAGCTGCTGGGTAGATATTTTAGCAATACTTTTTTTGCAGGTGTGCGCTCATTGTAATTGTAAAACGATCGTTTGATCTGAACTGAACAAACCAATGTAACATTATTATTGCGTTGATAAATATACCTGCATGGGGTATACAGAGTTGTCGGATGAGTTTGAAGGGATCTTTTAATTATAGGTTACTTTCGGTAGATTTTGCTTGCTGCGCCAACTGATTTTCAGTTATGATTCAATGCGAGTTACTTTCACACAGTTCGCACCTGACAATCTAGTTCTGAAAAAGGTGGACTAGCGATACAGAAACAAAATAATGCTATACAGCATAATATTGATAACAGAAAAAGACTTTTGTTGCGATTAACAGAATGACGGAATAAGGGTTGCTATAAATATTAAAACGCGTGCAAGATAGCGCATTTAACGGGCTATCAATATGTATTTACTAACGTATCGTGTTTACAGTTTGGCAATGCAGAATGATAATGAGGGTGGTGGGATAGAAAAACCTTTTTGTAATGACGTCAAACGCAATTTTTGAAAAAAGATGCGAGGATGCGTACAAATAGGTGCATAAATAAAGTATTGTATACATTACATTAACTGAGGATTTACAGGCTTCAAAATCATGAAAATTGAGTAAACTTTTAGCGTGAGGACGTGACAGATAGCTGTCCAAAGTGTGCTTGAGTAATTTTAAGTTCTCACTTAAAATATTAAATAACTAACTTCCCAAAAGCAATAATGTTACTTACAATCGAAACGGTACGTATGGAACAAGCGTCGGACTAATAACCACAAGCAGTTAGCTAACCTAACCCTCCTGCCAAGCAGTCAATCAACTTGTAATAGTCTTGTTAGTCATCATAGAAATCACAAAATGCATGACATGACATCATCCTTATTTAAGTCGATGATGAGTGGATTGATTGTGTGATACTAAAGCGATTAAAAATGTGATCATCCTTTGAAGTCCCTAACCAACCAAGCATGATGGCCATAATAATACGAAAATGTTGTTCACTTTTTGCAAAGTTTGCAGACAGGGGGGCGACTAAATCATGTTTAATGCGAGTTACATTTTTACATGTAGCTTTTACTTTTTTACTATTTTATACTCATGTGCCCGCAATTTGTACCTAAAGCGCCAGATAGAGAGAATATCATGTTTCAGTTTTGTAGCCCAGATGCTTACCCGATTAATATTTTATATAAACTCTGGTAGCCCAAAGTAAACCAGGCATGAAAACGAATAGTCAAAATTCAAATACGCTATACCGTGTACTATAATGTTTTTGTGGAAAATTACTTTCGCCGAGAGGAAGGAGTTTTTGTTTAGTTCTTCCTAAAAATTTTGGGGTCACGTCACATGCTTATCATTTATCCTATCGCTCTATTACGATGATACATATATAGTAAGAGATTACGGAGTTTTCTGTGTTTAAAAAATGGGAGCAGAAGTTGAAAACAAAGCGCATCATGTACGCCCATGTTTCACTACTGTAAATTTTCAGAGATAGTGGAAATCGTGATGATACTTGTAGTAGTAGTGGCATAACATGCCATTTGAGTCGTCAACACCCGATATCCACATTCTGGTTGTATGTGAAGTTAATGAGGCATAGTAAGAATTTGGAAGGAGTAGAAGCCGACATAACAGCAGCAGCCAGGCCAATTAAGTACATAAAGTGTGTTGCTTGCTTACACAGTTGCTCCCGACGCCAAGCAGTCTGCCACGAAAATATAGACATATAATGCTCATACGCTCATTATATAGACGTTTTCGTTGGCTTCTGGCTATACACATTGCTTGCTCTAAAACACTGTATGCTCAAGTAAGTAAAATATATAAAATAGATAGAGGTACCACCACCATCACGTTGTTCAGCTCTTTGGCATGGGATATAATCTACAAATGTTATAGTTTTATGCTTTCTTGCATCCTTTGCTTTGATTGATGTGTGCTCTACCGGGTGACCTAATGTGTCTTGATGCATAAATTGGAATATCATTCCAATCGTTTGCTTATTATTGCAGAAAAAATCTACATGATAATTTGTGAATGTATGTGTAGCTATTTTTTATTTTACAAAATGCAAATTAAAAATGAAATCAAACATGCAATTCATTTAATATGGAATATGAATATATTATTAATTGGCTAACTTCTTACAATCCGGGGTACCCGCACTTTTCATTCATTTTTTTTCTTCGATCAAAAATAGCAAATATTGGATGTGGTTATAATCGTTATCGATGTGATTAATCAAGTAATTCAACGATTTAATTGATGTGCAGACTGTGGTGCAGTAGCAATGAACACGTCATGAATAATTATAATCCCTGCGAATAACGTATAAATTATAATGGATTCGTGAACAGAATTGCCTAATTTAATAGTAAATTAATTCCTCCAACTTATATATCGCCTGAATCCTTTGAAGTATCTGATATCTTCAGGAAATCAGAAATTTTTGCAGCTGGTCAGCAGTTGACCTTACTGTATATTGCTTTGGAGGCAGTACACGAAATGATTTGGTATTGAAACAATTAAAATTGAAGGATAAATGTAGGTACGAGATAGTCCTTTAGCCTTCGCCCTCCTTCACATATATACTACGACGGCATCTCTTTGACGGTTTGCACTTACTTAATGCAACACGGCTTTCCATTTTCATGCGTCAAACTATTATCAGCTAATCCCTTGCGCAAATAAGTTGCTCTTACGCAGTTAGTTAATTTTAGCAAAATAATCAGTTCGCTTCTAAATCCATAATCCGTACTTCACATTCACAGCCCATAATTCATTTCATTCCTTGGAGTTGGAGTAGTGCTCAAACGAATGTAGAGGTGGTTTTGGTTTTGGAGTATAGGAGACCCACTTATAGGCGGTGGGATGGTACGATAACATGACGAACAATGCCCATTTTGTTTGTTGACTTGACGAAGGTCGATACCCTGTGCGCATAGACATGCGAGAAATGAGGAGAGAAATTGGGTTGAGACTTGGACAACATGTTTCTTGTGTTGATTCCTTTGTGCAAAATGAAAAATAAATGTGCAAAAATGAGTCCATACATTGGCTTACAAGGATATGTGTATCAGCAAAATATTATATTGAATTGCTTTTGTAGAAAATTCACTGTAATTTTCTGTTTCATGCATCACATGAAATGATATACGAGGAGTAGCAGCAGTGTATGGTCTGTCTAAAGTGTATAATTCCACTTTCCAGTGGTACACACACATATGTATATTGTGTTGTGTTGTGTGTGGGTTCACACACGGACTAGCAATTTTTTTCCCTCCCCTCTGGATAATTACTTTTGCCTGATATATTTTAGGTCATGGTAATACCATTCTGTTTGGAGAGTGGTTCGTTTCGAAATTCGACAACTGCCGTGCACACAATTTAAATCCACAAAAGGTGTAATGTGGCAGGCTTTGTTGTATTTTATTATTTGTGGGGTTGAATCCAAATTTTGTGAGGTGAGGAGAGGCTTTTCACTAGCTCGTCGGAACATTTACCTACGTATTTGCTGTGGTAGATGTATAGGTTGGTATATATATGTGTAGTATATTCCGCAGCAAAATTCTAATTTTAATGATAGGGTGGGTTTTCTGACCTCGTTCTGCTTCAACCGTCTCTCTACTACTAACTCATTCGACGATGGCAGCAACTTCGACATATTATGCTTATAATACAAGAATGCGAGTATCTATAGCCTATGAGTATCGTTATCTGTGGAGGAACTCGTCGAAAAAAAGGGTCTATCAACTTATACGCATACGTAATTGCGAATGCGAGTATAAGTAGTTCTCGTTGCACATCGTTTCGTTATTGGTCTCGTGTTATATTGCGTGAGGAGGGAGCCGCAGATCGTTGACTCATGACGAACGCATTGGAAATGTGTGTGAGCAGAGCAGGTACACAATGAAAATTATATTTTCATTCCATCTCAAATAATTGATATAAATTGGGGAATTGGTGGAAGATTGACGAGTCGTCAGTAAAAAGGGGTTTGGATCTGGAGTGGATAGTACATGATCGAGATACGGAAAACAGACCTGTGGATTAATAGAGCTATCGGTGCTATAATTTTCCCTATGTACGGCGTATGAGCTTTCCAGCGTGTGTATTCACAAAAGTGTGTGCACAGAATACAGACTACAAACCACATTGCCATCCATCTAAATGGGAAAATGCTTTGTGTAAGATTCAGGATAAAGATGATAATTTGGGCTGTCGGAAACGAGAAAGGAAGATGCCTATTATCTGATTCTGACAAGTGTTCCTTTATGCTGAAACAGGGATGCGGAAAACAGAATAAAACAGTTTAGTATAAACTGCACTGGCGAACTGAACGCGGAACTTATTGAGAGAGCGGAATTGAATTCGGAAAAGATTAGAAGGAAACAGGAATAGGACTGCAATATTTTTTTAATTGAATGGAATAGGTTTGACCTCCAACTCAACACCATTACTCCAGACATTCTCTAAGCCATCGAATGCGAAATTTGCGAATGTATCATTGTTATCCGCAAGCTGGAGTTCCTCCTTCATCTTTACACCTTTAAAATTATGTACATAAAAAAACTACTTGCATATACGCAAAAAGCATAAAATTGCCGAAATGCCTTCACGCGCATTTCCCAAAAACTCATTATGATTTATTGATTGAACCTTGTTGCAGTACAATGTCTGATAAAATGCTTGCAGCAGTGGTCTGCCCACTTGCTGTAGAGCATTTGCATGTGGTTGGTGATGTCATGATTTTTTTAATGCTAGTCATCCAAGTTGCGTCCGTGTTCCCCCCGTTTAAATTTAAAAGTCAGATTTTGTAGGGAGTACGACCGGCTGTTCACGATGCGTAAGCATGATCAGTGCTAATAACTTTTGCCGGTATTAGAAAGTGCTATTAGTTCTCAGCAGCTATGGGTATTTTATGGGTGTTGGCTAAAGTAAGACTAAAAGATTGCGTCGACGAGCAGTATCGTGTAAAATTGCGCATGGAATAATATAGCATACACACACCGTGCCGTGGTTCGGCAAACTGCAAATGAAGCCGGCTGTGCGATGTCATTAAGTTTCAAAATCTGCGATCTGGGTATCGCAGAAGTGCACTGTGCTCAGGCGAAGGCAGCATGTGTTGCTCTGGCTCTACGATCATGATATGATGAACAATGAAAATGCTGTCAGCTATGACAGGGAGTCTACAAAATGATGATGATGATCATGATGATGACGGTATTCTACTGCTGAAACTTGTAAACCTCCTTATGAAAGGGAATAGCCTCTGTTCGGTTGATTGTGCATGGTTCGAACCAGTGCGAACCGGATTCATCCTCTATGAATTAATCATGTTTTGCTCCTTGCACTGACTGACTGGGTACATTGCCTTCAGATTTTGGTATACATTTTTTTTGGTACAGCTGGCTGTGTGGGTCCCACAAACGCTGCTCCTGTTCAACCATTTTATGTAAGGAATGAATGGCGAGTTGGGGAGATGAGGTGATGAATATTCAAGAAGCACACAGACTGCTTGGCGTTGTTGTTTGTTGCTACTTGTAATCGAAAACTGTCTGATAGTTTTTGATACTGTTATCATTTGTATTTGTACACGGCGATTTTGATTGAGGGAAGGGTTCTTCGATATTATATGGTCAACTAACTGCGATGATGATGAGGGAATGATTTGGGTTAAATTTCAAAGTTGGATTAAGCTAGATCTTCAGCTGGTTTTTAATTATTTGACCTGTGTGAATGAATATGTTTTTCTCGAGAATTGTGTGTCGCAGTTCAATCAATAACAACTCTGTAACTGTACGTCCACATCAGTGAATCATCATCATCCGGTCATCATTCCATTCAATTTGTTGATCGAACATTTCATCAAATATTAATACTAATAACAACAACGGACATGAAGTTATAAGTAAATTTGTATATGTGCCACTGGCCACTGATTTATTTTACAGATCGTAAATAACTTCACTTCAATGTATGCATGCGGTCAATATTCATCGCAAATTAAACATCGGAACACTTCCGTATAGTGTTTGAATTGAGGATGTAAATTCCACCAAAGAATAATAATAATATACACTCTCTGGTTCATTATTACAATTTGGGGGAAACTAGTTTGTATATAACACACCATATTATATTTGCTAGCTTTTTTGTGCGTCTTTTTTTGGCAATTTGTGTGTCATGATGATTCGGAAGACCTAATCCCACACAGATATATTGTTTTGGGACTATCTCATCCTCATCAAACACAAACTTCATCAAGTCAATCATCACATCAATACATTTTTTATGATTGAAAACAAATGGTTTGTATCCAGAGATTCATATTCCACCGCGTGAGAGGCTTACAAATTTATGCGGTTGCATGCGTGTGAGTTCATCATTATCCTTAGCCCCAACCTAATTTATTTACGTTTTCATTTCAAAAGGTGTTTTCCTTATGCCACTGTGGCTTGCTTTTGTAACTGATTACAAGATCCGAAAACGTCAATCATTAAATCAACATCAGGATCAGAGTCCATCCCAATATTACATATTTACATGCCATGATGTTGGGTGTTTAGCGGTCGTCGAGTAGGGTGCAGCACCCCGTTTCATTATCGCAACAGTTCAACTGTGTGTATGTAAATTTTAGTTGTGTACTACAAATCATGTTTTATCTGAACAGAACATTATCCAAAAGGGAATTAATGTTTTCTGTCGAGTCGATAATAGCACTCACGCTGATGCCATAAACCGCAATAAACCCAGCAAATATTCATCTATTGGTACAACCACAAACGTTGGAGGTGGTGATGATTATGTGGCATACAAAAACATATTTGTAGCACAACATTAATCAAAGCCCGACAGTAAACAATATAAGTTGAAAAGAAAGAGAGAAAACATGGTGAACTTCATTTTGGACTTTGATATTCGAATTTATTGTAATGGCACGTTATCGCAGACTTTTTTCCACTTTTGAGTGCTTTTACCTTATGTGCATCTTTTTAAAATGCTTCACAGCTCGGCTTTGCTAAATAAAAGTATGCAACTACTTCAACTTGTTCCCAACTTTGAAGCATTCCTCTGCCACTCCAATTAGTTCAATTAACTTGCCAATAATAATTTTCATTTATTCAGCTTTATTTCGCTGATAACCAGTTGTAACCAACGGGCGAAATCCGCTGATCTAATCTACACGCGGTGATGATGCCGTAACACTAGCAATATTTTATCATTATCATTCATTAGACACGCTGAAAACAAATGCAGAGCACTTGAACTTAACTACTCATTTGGTCATTCAAAAAAGCATATGACACAACGGTACGTACGGTAGGGCGGAGCGGACGACGAGCAATATTGCTAATTGATGCTCAAGCTTGTCTTGCTGAACACAAGTGTGCACGACGACGATCACAAATTGATAAATGAGAATGTTTATCTGGGGGCACTTATACTCTGAAGCTCCCTATCATTTCTACACGCATCAGCCATTAGCTGTGTGGTTTACTTTGTTCATCAAATCAAACTGCCTACACTAGGCAGTTGCCGAATTGTCATTTTAGTTCAACTCCTTGTCATTCACTTTGCCAAAGAGTTATAATAAATGCTGATTTGCCTTAGCCGTATAATGCAATTACAATTGGCTGAGCTTACAATTATTTGCTACAATTTACCTGTTGTAAATTTGCATGTTCTGAGCACATCAAACAATAGAGTCAAGCGAAGGATGTGCCTTTAATGGTTGTATTGCTATTGGCCATTATTATACACATGCAATAAAGGATTGTGGTGTAATTACAACATACATACCTCAACAAGTGGTTTGGTAGTGAGGTAGAGAAGAAGGAGAAGAAAAAAAGAGTTAACTGTTACATATGTAATTACAAGGAAGGAAATCGCTATCTAGATCTATTTCGAAACTTGGTATATTTTTCTCACTATATATGTCTTACTCTTACGATATTATATTATGATTTGCATCAAATAGACTCTTCCACTTTCACTAACAATGAGAGGGAGGCAAAGCGACATTTTTTCGCATGCAATGTGTTACTAATCCCTACAAAATAAACTTCTACTGCATCAAATGACGTCAGAGTGAGCATTTAAAGAGGTGTAACTGTGTAACATGCATGAAACAGACCCTGTGCCTGCCTGCTGCAAACTGCATAGGCGTTTGAAGAAAATATTGTATTGTAAAGCTAGTTATTAGCGATAGGTATTCAATTTTTTGGCAAAAGTTTTAAAAGTTGATGTACAGAGTATTGGTTATTGGGTGTTCGCTGAGTGTGCTCATGTGCTTCCATGTTGCAATTTGCAAAATGGCGATCCCTCGATCCCTGTTACGTACAGCATTCTACAGAGAGATTTTATATTTTATGCATATTCCTAAGATGCTCATTTTCATGTGCTGTACCGATCGACCAATGCTAAAGGTCCCCTTTCATTATGTTGCAGGTAAAGCACATTGTGGTAAACACTAACTGTGTGATGAAACACTAACTAGAGTAGAGTTAGCTGTAGTGAAAAATCAATATTTTCAAACTGCTTGCTACGGCATCATCATCAAGTTTGCGTTAGTTTTTAAAAAGAAGAAGTAGAAGTAGGCAATTTTTAACCCATCACAGCATGATCACTGTCAAGTCAAAGGATATAGAAAAATGTAACAACAAACAAGCAAGGCAGTAATAATAGACGTACACCCAACAACCAAGGTTTGTGTTTGTGTGCATATCCCTATGCATAATATTATGATCTTGGTGTAGGCATGGCATGCATATATACTCTCCCTGGCATGGTATACGTGCCTCTGTACTCTGTTGGTATTTGTGATGGTGATACTTTGCTAAAATCCCCTGGAGCCATCGAACACCTTCAGTAAGGACGATAACTTTTCTTCCTCCGTACATTGGACTCTCTCTGAAGAAATAAAGCCCCCATCAAAGCAGTTTTTTTTCTCTCTTTCGCTGCTTGCTTGCTTGCATCGGACAAAAAGGTTATGAGAATGTTGGGGCGAGTAATTGATCAAAGGATGTTGGACTGTCGCATTCATCCATCCGCTAATGCTTACGTGAACCTCATCATACAACTGCTACTCATCATCGTCTTGTCTATATGATTAGCTGATGAATTCACTTCTCCTGTTCTGAATTTATCAGGGATGTAAAAAATTCGCATCGACTGCTGCTGATGAAGTGGAGCTTGTATGATAATTTTACTTTCATCTGACTGAGGAGCAAATACACAGATTGCATTCTAATTGCGCGAGTGGGTATTTGGGTACGCACGCCTGGCAACAAGTCCCAAGGTGGTATGGGATGACTTGTCAGGGACCTCTGCACTTGTTGGATGTGCAAATATATATAGTGTGTTGTGTAGTCAGTTCAAAGACAGCTTTAAAATGGCCAATGGGAGAGGCCGCAACAGCAACTGTTCAAACAGTGCAGATGTATGATTTCCAAAGGAAGTCCATGTAGATATTTGCAAATTATTAGTGTTGGGAGCCAGACATCCGTCGAAAGTTTTCAACTTTCTGAACCAAACTTTCATGTTTTGTCGAACAAGGTTATTTCGGGTACATATGCAGAAAATCCTTATTGCAAAAATGCATGAATATAAAATGATATTGAATATTGATATAGGTATATATTATTGTTTTGCCACTGGCACAGCAAATCCATAAAATTTTGTGTGCCTCTGTTGTTGCTCCCGATTTGTAAAAAAAGCTGCATTGGCAACTACATACTGCGTTTGCCTCCGAGGTTCCTTTTTACACTCTTGGATTTTTGAATACCTATAGATCCTCATGAGCACTGGCTCGCAGAGTTGCAAGATTTGAGTAAAAATGCGAAACTTTGCACATAGTCAACGTGCACACATATTATTATTTGCTTTGTACGACAAGAGAGAGAGAGAGAGAGATGTGCCGTTTCCTTATTTTGTATTTCTTCAGCAAGTGGACCACATTATCAATATCATCGCAGCAATCGCGGCATATTGCTATATCGTTTCAAAAGCTCACAATCTGGTACACAGACTGTGAGGAATTTTAACATTTACGTAATCTGCAATCTGCACAATATGCATCTTTCCTTTCTTTCTGAGTGTGGCCAACAACACACTACACACTACTAATGTGTTTTGTATTCAAAGTAAAGTAAAATTTGTTTTTCCCAATGGCTATAGTACAGATGATGAGGCTTTGTTTTGCAGATATTTTCTTGTGTTGTTGTTGTGAGTAGACTCTTATTGCAACCATCCATTTGGTTTTTGTGTTTGTAAGAAGTAAGTAATATAACAAAAGCATTTTTGTAGGCAGCGTTAGGCTATAATGTAGCAGCAGCTACCTACCTACTTTTGGAGTAGGCAACTCGGAAAGAGGTATATAATGCTATATTAGCGTGATGATGGAATCCTGTTTGCTCCTATGTATAACCTGTGCAACTTGTGTGAATATACATTGCGAACCATGTATCGTTAGGTATTACTACTACGACGCCTATGAATATACTTGTATCACTAGACGCACGTTATATATTTCGCTGATCACTCTAGTACGGATGGAGTGATGTCTAGCTCAGTAGCATCTCTCTGTAAAGTCAAGCGATATATATAGTGCACGCTGGTAGTTATCAGTTGAGCCTGAAGCCTCGGCCAGATAAGAAGTCAGTTCACCTGCAAAGTCATTACGGACGCGGACGGACGGATAAATATATTATTTTATTTACTCCGGCTCTGTTTCTGTTTCTGTTTTTTAATACACGAGACGAGATATACACACTATTCTCAAGTTACGTGTGCACAGTACACAGTTCAGCTTTGGGTGATTGAAGCAGTGCTGCTGCTGTGTTGTTTTGGTTCTCTTCTAAAAAGTCAATTCTGTCTTTTGCTTTGTCTTTGCTAGGGCTGCCACTCAGTCTGGCAATAAGTCGACTTTTTATATTCTCACTCGCTCACTCACCGACCATTACACACTCTGGTTGTATTGTGTTAACTTGCATGCAACCCGCATGTGTATGTATTAGTCGGCTACGACGTGCAGGTTGCATTCATTTGCTGTGCTAATTCCGCTTCGTATTATATTACATTACATTATTAGCTCGTCGTAATATATAACATTCGCGTATTCTCTGAGTCAATCCTTATAAGCTGTTTACATTTACAAGTTTCAAAAGAGGTAATAGCGAGCAACAGGAGCAAATTTGCCCAAGCGCTCCGCTTCATTTGAACTTGACTTCAAATATTTTTTGAACACTTGTTTAGTGTCGATTTTGCCATACATACATTTACATTGGATATTGGTGTTGTTGGTTGGTTGGACATATAGTTGTGTGGTTGTGTTTTTGTTAGCTGCAATCAATTACTATATCTCTGTTCAAATCCAGCAGCTGCTGCTATCAGGCTAATTGCCGTGCTATTATAATACTACTTGGATTGTGTTTTCAAACAAAAAAAACCAGAAGCGAAAAGCAGCAAACACTCTGACAGAATTAGCCCCCGAGAATTTCTTTCTTTCTTTACATTGACCATATTTTGGTGTATTCGCCGCGTTTGGAAGAGCTTGCAGCTTGAGTAAGGTTAATATAC
Source organism: Dicranocentrus wangi (assembly GCA_036850665.1). NCBI lineage: Eukaryota > Metazoa > Arthropoda > Collembola > Entomobryomorpha > Entomobryidae > Dicranocentrus > Dicranocentrus wangi. The sequence goes on along the minus strand of JAANSN010000163.1, from coordinate 17,355 downwards.
TCCAGCTTGTGCTCTATAATAATATAATAGTTTCCGACGGATGCAATCGTGTAGCTCGATCCAGAAGAGATACTCTCATCCTTCTCCCTATCAGGCATAACCATGTTGGTCGAGTTTTTCGTCGCTTTCCCCTGGTTCCTCTTGCTCTTGTACCTTCTCTTTGTAATGATCCACGTTTGAAGTTGTCAAAATTGCGTAACGTAAAACGAGCAGGAGGAGGAGGAGTAGTAGTGATCATCTCGCCAGCTCCGCGCGTTCCATGTTTCGTCGTGGTAAGTTCAGCCGCTCTATATAAAACTTATTTCCTCGCGAGTGAAACTTATTTGTCACGGTCACAAGGATAATGTTAATATCCTAAAGCGCTCCATTAACTCATCATCATCATTGTAGACGAGCAAAGTAATTTTTGAGAAATGGATCTAAACCTTACCGTCGCGATTTATTGTTGTCTCTTGTCTTGCTGCTCAATCGAGTCTTGTACACACTTTGTGAGACTCTGGGTTGCTGGCAGGACAGGACATAATGACAACTACATTACAAATGTGAGCTGCTTTTGAAGAAAAAAGAGAGCACAAACTACTAGCAGCAGTAGTAGAAATGATATTAGTAGCGAGAGTTTTGCAATGTTTATTTTTATTTAGCCACTCGTACGGGCAATTTAAAGAGTCGAGTGACTTGCAGCTATTAATTTTGAGTTAATTATTAGTGTGCGGAGAACAACTTTTCTCATAGGAGACTTGATGCAGTATTTATGAATTCGCGTAGTACATGTATACATGATATGCCACTGCGATGCGGTACACAAAAAAGCATGTGCTCCCTCAACGCTCGTTTTTAGTTAAATAATTTATGCGCATCTAAAGTTTGTGTATCTTTAGAGGAGTAGCAGTAGTAGTTGCAGGTTGCAGAAGAAGTAGTGTGGATCAAACAAGGCAATGTGTATTATTTGGTGGATAGCGTCGTGGCATGCGTTTAATATGCATTTTGCCTTGAAGGCAGGTTGTGACATCGGGTTAGTAAGAGCTGTCCTGAATTCTAACATTATGTATTGTAATTGACAAGTTTACTTCGACTTCGACTTGGTCGATCCATCCATGGGCAAAATATGATTTTTAAAATGTGGCTGCTCATCTATCGACTACTCACTGCTGCTGCACTGTTGTTGCACTCATTGTGAGTATCTTGCATTATCATACCGTTACGAAAACTGTGATGGTTGACTACTGTTTTATATTATTATTATTATCATGCTAGTCTGCTGCGTTATAGTTCTCTAGTGAAGCACTACCAGCAGCACCAACTCCACGCCACCAACACCACCGGTGAGCATTCAACCGGTGGTAGTGGTGGTAGGTATGACTGTATTTTATAAGTACATAGGACATGAAAAGTAAAACGGTTCTTATATTCGCTGAGCTGATGTGAGAAGAAGAGAGGAGAGGAGAATGTAGCGAAAAATAAATTGAAGAGACCTTGCATGCCAATGAGATGCTAGGCATGCAGGTACTTTGTAGCAATTTACTTTTCAATGAATGACGCTTGAAATGACGATAACTAGTTACTAGTAGATCGGAATTGATGAGTACAGGTTTTTCTGGTATTCTCAAACAAACTTCGTCCAACATGATGTTTTTGTTGTGGTTGGAGTATCGTGTATATATACTTGCACTCTGTCTGCATGCATGCCTTGTTGCAGTTGTTTTAGATTTTTGGAGTGAAGAATTAAAGTAATTTGCATTCGTCATATAGGATTATTTAGATGCGTAAATGTAAATTTCATGGTGGTTGTTGCAGTGTGAACTGCACCTAGACTAGGAGCCATGTTATACCAGCCAAAAACTCAACGTAAATGGCTACATGGCGCAGACGACAGCGTTGCATGTCTTTGTAAATAATACCTAGACTGTAGAAACAAAAAAAAATCGGCTGATGTGGATGCCCAAAAATTATAGCAATTGTGAGAGGTTCTCATTTTCCTTTTATTGTATGTACTTGTCCAGCGTCCACAATGCCACCTTGGACCCGTGTTTCACTGGGAAATTTTGTTATGCACACATCCCACACTCTCCTCAGCAGTAAGCTGATGTGGTAAGTGTGGGGTAGTTCAAGGTGAAGATCCAAGATCCTTTGGAAATAATGTTTTGACCTGAAATTGCCCATTTTCCTTTTCCATAAATTCAAGGTCCGTAAGTCCGTAACACAAAATGGAACTAGAGGGCAAATGGAACAAATCCATTGCATGCATACTAACATTCTCAAGAGGTCGAGCCTTCTCGTTCAGGGTTGTCTAGTTATATTATATCTATCATATCATCGGTATATCACCTCTAGAAATGGATCTTGTCCACTATTTATGCGTACTTTACTTGGTGTTGGTACCGCCGCCGCGCTCGCTTTGTTTTCTGTAGACGTGCCTATGCATATGCATCATTCTTATCGAATGCAACAAACCTCCTCCATTATATTGTCTGAAGCTAAGGTCAACCCTTCTGTGAGCTCACTCTGATATTCCTTTGTACTAATCAGACCATGCGATATATATCAATTGCAACACATTCTCCATATCATATTCTACTCTTTTTATTCCTCCAAAGTAGTAAGGAAGCTAGCTCTGGTATATGGAGTTTCGTTGCGGACATCCGGGTTAACCTTTAATAGAAATTAAGTTGAAATGCATGAATAGTAAATACACTGTCGTGAGCGTTTTTTGCATAATGATGTGGATTCTCAGGATTCTGAAAAGTGTGAATTATACAAAAGCTAAGGTATGAGGTAGGTGTACAAAAAATGTGAACATCTTGCAATTTGCTATTTCCATCTTTTCTTTGTTTCTTGTGGTATCGGGGTTGCAAGAGGATCTAATGAGAGTTGTAACGACTGAACTGACATAGATTTAGCGACACATTACATTGAGAGGTATCCTCTTGGCTTTGTGTGTCTAGGTTTAGATGAATGAAATAAAAGGGCTCGAAATTAAGGTTAAATTTTTAGATGTAGACCACAACTCGATTGAATAATAGTTAGTTTCGAACATGATCTATGTCGGGGTGCAGAGAACTATTATTGATGCCGAAAAGGTACATCATCTTCATCACGTAACTAATTTTTAGGGTAATACCAGTGGCAGTTATTAGTAATTTAATAGCACGCGCACTATAATATTTATTACAATTTGTGGGAAAATGATGTACCTCCGTCCGCACACGCTAAATGCACAAGTTCAACTCAAATGAAATGGTTATGAACATTTCAAAGTATAGATGGAACAAAGAGCAGGATTGTATAAAGAGTTAGCCGTGTTTACTTCCTATGTGCCGTCCAGAGTTCAAAAATTCAAGGGTAGCATTAGGAAAGGCCATTGACTATTTCGGAAGATGCATATATAATATAATATAGAAGGAACAGAACAAAACTGTTGACCTTCACGCTACGTCGGGTCGGGTTGAATGTAAAATGTGTGGGAGTGGATATTTCAATTGTCCTAATGAATGGCTTGGCCAATCAGTGTGGTGGTGGAGTGGAGATGGTTATAGGCACGAGGGTGAAAACCGTTGGGTTCATCATTTATATACATGGTGGATATATATATATATATATATATAGGCTTGCTTGCAGAGAAAAGCGGATGCGATAAATTGCCTTAACTAAGCACATTAAAAAAGCTGTCATCGATCTATTGTCTGTAGGTCACTTTTAGAGTAAGAGAGTTCGCGGGATGATTTCTCTAGAGCTAATTATACACAGTTTTTTTCAGAGTAAACATTTGCAGAGCTAACAAAAGTCACTAAATATAGAAAAAAACACTAGAAGTTGCTAGATCATCGGCATTTTGTGTACATGTAAAACTACGTGTCTACTTGAGTGGAGAATACTTATAATTCATTCGACATTCCGCTCAGGATAATGCACATTTCCTAGAGAGGAAATTGCTGCCCGCTGCTCAAGAACCCTATATGGTGTCGATGTATAGGAATGTCTGTAATATAAAATTCCCCGTTTCAAATACTTACGCTTCTCTATATAAAGACACTTTTTCTCGATAGATTCTGCTCCTCCTGTCATACCATCGGCATCGTCGGATGAATTTATGTATGTCATGTTTACAGTTTTGTCGAGTGATTGAAAACATGATATTGCGGCTTTTTTATGTAATGAGCTCTTGCCAAACCTTTGTTTTGCAAGCGGGTGTGTGTGTAGTAGTGGGGCAAAAACAACGGAAAGGTGAATGAATGCTCCAGTTTCGGAAACGGAGCTAATAAGCCTAACCAAAGCCCTGTGTTAAGCCCAAACGAGCTAAACGAGACATGATGGGACTTCACTTCACATAGGTAGGTTGCGTGAAAGAAAAATGATTGCTGGCTCAACTCTCTGCTCCAGGGAAAGTTGAGTCGGAGTTAGTAGTTAGTTATGTGGGCTATTGGGCTATATAGTTTATAGTACAGTCTGACGGCAATTTCAATAACTATTCAAACATGCACTCGGGTAATCCTTCTTGTCGCGGACAGGTCCCAGTGAAAGTTATACTTTGCCATGTTGTTGTTGCTTTTATTTTATGAGATGGGCCAGCGGCTTTCCTCCTCCTTGTCTTGCTTGGCCTGGACAAGCGCATCGGAATTAGGGTAGGTACGCCAAAAACTCGCGTTTCCAGGTGTTTCACCTGTCAGACTCGAAATCTTTCTCACGGTGTAAGCGTCCCAAGTAAGCCTGCACTCGACTCGGCGTGACCTAAATTTCCCAGTTGAAGAGTTCACTTGAGTGGAAAAGATTTGCGAAAGGATTTAAAGCTTTATAGGAGATTGGTTTCAACAGGGGGATTTTTTTGAGTGTTCTTATTTTTCTAGGACAAAGTTTGCGGCATTGCGGAAGTGGTTTGAGATTCACAAGAGTCTCTCTTGTAGCTCCAACTCACTGGCACACTAGCACTGTGTGAATTTCCACTTCTGATACTCTGCCAAACAAGCATTCTTCTTTTTTCTTCCTTGAGATAAATTTTCCTCGCAAATCTGGCTGGCAGCAGAGTAAAAGCATGCCTGTACAGTCATGTAGCATGCCACAGCTACAAGAGTCTGGAGAAAATAAACTTCTTTCGTTGAAAGACGCTGTGATGTAAGTACAGTTCGCCATTCATTTTGAAAATGATATATATTAATAAAACCAGGATGATTATTATGTGTATTATGCATCGTATAATCCAACAAGGCAAGGCTCGTATGGTAATATAATATATATATATTACTACGCACATTTAGGCTCGCTATACACACTTTTAGTTGACATTGTTTAACCAAGAATTGAGGGCAAGTCAATACCTCGTTGCTCTTTACTCTTTGCATTGTGGTGAGCGGTGAGTCCTTGGGAGTCTCACTGTGCGTCTGGAAAGGATTTTTCTTGAGAACTTGTGAGCTCACAGCACAGCCAGCTCCGTGGAGAATACAAAATGTCCTCGACCATATTATCACGTCTTTTCATATTATTATGTATTATTTTTATGCTAAGTTTCATATGCCACACTGATTCATAAGAACCACATCCAATCTAAAGCAGGATCTTGGCTATTTCAGTTTAATATCCTGTAGGTCTTGACGTGGAAGGAAGCGTGTGGGGTTGCATTATATTAGCTTGAAGATTAATTAAAACTATGTATTTATGCAATACTTGGTACATCTTCACGGGCCGTGAATTTCCCCGTTTCATTTAAGATTTCGAGAATAGAAGGTGAGGAAATTAGAAACAGTTTTGAAATCTAGATCACCCCATCACGTAGAATTCGGGGAAATTTCCGCTCTGAGCTAATTAGGAGCACACACCAGAGTAGGCAGGCAGCAAAGCATTTAACAATTGAAAAACAGAGTGGAAGAGGAATATTATGAGGTCTCCTCTTGGTTCTTGGAACTCTCTCTCTCTCTTTAACTCTCCGCTCTCGGTCTCTTTCTCTCCCAAGTGGTATTAGTGAGAACGAAAACTGTTTTCTGCAGGGACCTCATCATCATCATCATCGTCATCACCATTATATTTTGCAACGTAGCGTCATGGATGAGCCATAAAGCCATGGTGTGTACCTAACCTGCCGATCGCATCGGAGTAGTACGGGAGCTCCTCTTTCTTTTTTCTTTGCACAGTGGTTTTGCTGGATTGGGGTTTGTCAGCCCGTTCGTAATAGTCATCATACGATGCGATGTAATAATATAGCTCTGGTTACACTGCGGTAGTGAGTGCTGGTATAGAGCAAACCGTATAGCGTTTTTCTTGGGTTGGGACACAAACACAAGCAGCTTTTCTGCTGGTGCTCTTGCTGCTGCTGCTGTTGCTGCTGATGTTTGCCAATGTGAGGGTTCAGCAGAGGTGGAACGCTGGTGGTACTAGTACTGGGTGTTTAGTATATAATGATTCCATTCCTTCCCCAGCTTTCTTCACATTACCATCATCATCAGTTGTGCACTGCATTGCATTGTCTGCGCGAGTAGTGAAACATCGTATCGTACGATATCTGAACGGAGTTACAACCTCTTACACAAACCTCTCTGGTTTTCGTCTTCAGCCGCGTTGAGGCAACACAGCAGCACTGGTGCTCAGGCTCTGTGTGTTACAAACGTGTTACAGAAAATCTTTAATACTTGGCTCACTTGCTCTACAGCAACCGTCTACTCGACGAGCAGGTTTTTGTCGTCTCCTCGACACTCCATCTGAAAAACTCTGAAATTCAGCACAAAAATTCAGCTATCCCCTGTGATCAAAATAATACAAATGTCGTCGTGCTCTCCTCCTCAAAGTTATAATACTACTGCTTAAATAAAAGCTACACACAATAAACTTGTACTACTGCAGGGATTTCTACTACTACTCCACTACAATCTTCTTGTAGAGACAAAAATTAGAAACTTTTTTTCCACGTATTTCTGGGCGTATTTTGCAGAAAGGGAGAAGCGTAAAACAGAATAAAAAAAGAATCATCATTCTCTTATTATAGCTCACCCCAAATCTTAATTGCAAAACTCTTGTAAACGGTAAAAAGAAGGTCCAAGACAAAAAAAATTACACGCTCTATCCATACGTATATAGTAGCGCTCAATCGTGAAGTGACAAATAAGTAATAGCTACAACTATATAAAACGGGTTGTATTACCTAATCAGAATTAAAAGCGGTTTTAATTATTGTACCTGCCCAACTACTAGATTGGAAAACTTTCACCCTAAAAGAAGCGACGCACACAGCGGTTAGCACAGAGCGAGTCGGGAAGTTTTACCAGTGTCCAAAATTGTATTTACAGTAAAAGTTGAAGAGTCATCATCATCATCGTACCTGGGATTGTGATATCAGTCCTGAGTGTAATATACTGAATACCTGAAAATCATTAACTCTTTTGAAATATAGTCGAAATCATATATATCTACAAATTTTCAAAGTAACTTTACGAAAGTGAACTATAAAGTATAATAAAGTGTGAAGTAGCATCAATACTACTATTCAAGCACTATAAAAATCCAAAGCTAGCAATAGCGAGAAGATCAAAACCGTCGCAATATAATTAGGCCGTTTCTTTCGTGAGACACGCCTACTTTCTTGCAAGTGAAAGGCGCTAAAAGGAGCAGTTGGCGAGTCGCTCAAGAGGAAACCTCTCTCTCTCTCTCTTCTCTCACCTTTTCTAAGGTCATCTCCGCGTAACCCGAAAAATCAGCATTAATGATTGTGACAAGCTACACCCCGAATATTAAACAATCCCCACCTGCAAGTACCATGTCTGCGCTAACAGCCGACACTCACGGTGTCCACTGTCAAGTGCCCACCATTTCTCCCTTTGGGAGTCCAACTCGGGATGTACAGTCTCGGGCGGATTTGCTCGATCAAAACACACTTATAGCCTATGTCTACTGCTTTATCAAAAACTTCATTGGGTGAGTTCCAAAGTCCAAATTTCTATTTCAAGCGTTTATATAGTTTGTTGATACGTACTTGGTGGTGATAGATATAAAGGTCGATTGGAGTATATGGCATCAATGGAACTTGTGTGTAGGGGCTTGTTTTGGGACTTGAAAGTTGAATGGTTGCGAAGAAAAACAGAGAGAGAAATCAGCAGGATTTCTCTCTTTTAGTTCAGACTGAAATCTTTTAATACTTGTTTCACAACCTCATAATAATTTTCTTCATCATATCAGCATTCCTCCGCCTCATATATATTATGTTTCCATTGACGTGCGGAATTTTTGGTTTACGGTCAAAGGTTACAGGCTGCTATATAGCTAGGGTGATCATGATGCTGGTCGTAAAAATTAGGCGATATTATTAAAACAAGATCATGATAAGGTTAAAATTATGAATTGATTGTGATGTAAACCCATTTTTTATGCAAAAAACAAACCTCGTCCCAGTCTTCCACGTCATAATTAGGTACGCATTTTATATTGCACACAAAAAACGTTTAAATCCTGTTTGCATTGCGCTTTTGGGGTCGCGGAAACTCCAGTTTAGGAAGCGCTAAAGTTATTCCTAGTCAAGTTTGGCATAACCATATTAATGATGACGATATTAGCGATGCGTGAGCAAGGGTGAACTATGACGAACAGTTTCCTGTTTTCATCGTGTGGTCGAATAAACCCAGCTAATTTACCTCCAAAAAATATTGCCTATTGAAATTTGGATGGTGGTGTCAATTGGTGAGTCAGCTAGGGCCAACGTGATTATTACATATTTCGTAGTGCATTTTAAACGGATTATTTTCAGGTGTATGTGCGAATTTATTCATAAAGTATGATGTAAGAAGCATAACCTCAAATGTCGGGAACGGTGGAACTGTGTGAGCAGGCATTTTTTAAGACGCTACTAAAGGTTTTAACTAATTGCGCATATTTTTTTTACAAATTTTTACAGCGCTACTGGTACGAACACTGTGGCAATTGATAACAAAATCGAGCAAGCTATGGTAAGTTAAGAAAGTTTTTTTTAATCAATCACTGCTATAATACGCTTTTGCCTAATTTAATTTGTCCATAGTCCATATTGCATCCATCCATACATGCTTGCTTTTAATTGCTGGCCGCTGGTGGCCCTTCTACTAATCTAATATTGATAATCGCAACTCACATGTGGCAAAGACAGAACCATCTTGTTTTTTATGGACTTGTTTTTCACTTCATAAATCTGATTATAGAATAAGTTCCAAGTGAGAAAAAATGATATTGCAGTGACAACTACATCATCATCAGCATCAATACATTTCAGCACAAGCTGTGTGTGATTGAATGAACCACATGAAGAGAAAAAAAACTGGATTTGGTTTGGTTTACAATCTGATCGAGGTCAGGTCGGATCGTTATGCTGGTTGGAAATGAATGCAATAACGCTATGCTTGGCTAGCTGTAGGTTATTAGCTTCAGAAATGGAGCTTCACACAAAAGTGATCATCAAAAATATGTCTGCTATACTTTTCCGCATTTCGAGACGTAGTTTACAATCAGATCAGTAGTCGTCAGTATGAATGAAAATTTTGTTGCTAAAAATGTCTCTCCCCCTCTCTCTCTCTCTCTCTTCTCCGTTGTAGCAAACGAGATAATAAAGTCCTCTTCCAATCTAAACTCTATGATTACGTAAACTATAGGTTAGGGCAATAGAGCACCAGCGCCACCCACCCAGAGTTTTAGCACACTTTGAATTTTAGTCGGAATACGGGAAGAGAAGCTCTGCTTCTCTGTAACTAATTAAATTGCCATTGAAATATGACAAGGGGATAACAGCATTTTGTCCTTCACAATCACAACCATGCGGACTCTAAAAGTACATACGTACTATATCGCCGTAACGGTTGCAATTGCGGAAATAAAACGTGGTTCAGCGTGTGATATATATTTATGTAATGGTCCTACTAAACGCTTTGCCTGCCTCGTAAATCCTTATAATGCTTTGCATATTTTGTGACGAAAAATCCCGTGCCGACCGACCGACCGTGTACTCTCTTACCAGCAACAGCATCTTCCCGGATGTGTAGTAAACGAGAGAGAGGTCTGTGGTGGTTATTGTCACACCCTTTTTCCTTGATTGTTTTCCTAGACATCGATGTGGTTGAACTGTGTTTTGCTTTAATCGGAGAGTAGTCGGTAGACAGAGTCATTTGTTTTGAGCACAAATATGCGTACCATTATGCAGCCACAATAACGAGGTAATGCATACCAAACGTTAAAAATTGTTTTTCAAACAAAATCGCTTCATCTCATTCAGTCTATGTGGCAGCGAGCGTGTTTAGGCCCAGACATGACTGACTCCCTTATGGACATGGATATTATAATATTATAGCAAAGTAGGTGGATTAGGATATGTAGCAAAAGAAAAGAGAGACTACAGCATTGTGGAAAAATTTGGCGACCATAAACCTTGAAAGCGTAAAGCAGGTCAACGTATTTTACATTGAAGCTCGTTTCCTGGGGAAGCCAGGCAGGGTTTTATGTATGCTCATGGCTTTGTTCCAGAGAGTATCCAGACGAGCGTTCAAGTTTAAAAAATCTATTAAGATGAGTCTCAGTTGAGGCTTGACACGTACAACTACTCAACTCACTCACATCAGTTAGGTAGATATAACTTGGTTGAGTTGTAAGATTAAGATCATGGTGACGCAATTTTTCGTCGGTAAATACGTTGTAATTGTCGTGGTGGTGCGCGGTGGCGGCTGCATGTAGTGGCAGCAGAGTAGAATATTTTTCAGCTGACTGAAGAACCGATGCAGATAACAGATTCAGACAAGCAGACAGCTTAAAGTTTTCCAATAAATATTCTCCGTGTGTGAGAATTTCTTGTTTGCTTATTTTTCATCAATAACAAGGCAATTCGTGTGCCAGAACTTATTTATAGATTTTAAGTAGGATGAATATATAAGATTTTCGCACACAAAACATGACACGAGCTTTTGAGCAAGATCCCTCTTTCAAAACTGACTCACAGACAGCGGAGCGCGGCGGTGTGATGGGATGGGACCCGAGGGGTGGTGGTTTCAACAGAATAAACTGCAGCTTTGTGACTTGAAATTGAAATGGCATAGGTATTTTGATGGGGCGACAGAGACTTATTTTTTTGCAAGGCAAATTCCACATACTTAAGCAACCTCATGCACAGTCGAAAACTGTATTTCGCGTGACAGGTGAACACAGCTGTGGAATTCCCATCGCGGAAAATTGTTAGGATATTTTTCCCCATTTTTATTTCCAAAAGGAATATAGTGGCTTTTTGTCCACGGATACCAAGAAAAAAATTGCATACATAGATACAAGTCGGATCGAGAAAAAAAATGGTCGGTCATTGAAGAAAAATGGCATGTTCTTGAGCCGAAAATTGCCTTGCACTTGGTTTTCAATTCTTGGCCATTGGGTTTAGTGACTTGTGACTTGTGAGAAACATGAGCTGCGCTTGGCATGAGAGCTGAACGTGTCGTCTCAAATAGCATTAAATAGATTTCACGAGTTAGCTATCTCTGTCCAACCACTGTCTCATGAGATGCAGCGAACTTCAAGTGGATAATTGCATTCCATATTTTTATTATTCTCATCATCATCTGGGTTTCGTCAAAACATATACTATAGATATATCAGATGAGATGTAACAGTGTACCAGGAGGGTTCGTGGTTAGACATTGATTTGATGAAGGAAAGACGTGTGCAGTTTTTCGCTAAAAAGAATGCCATTTCTTGTCTATGCGAGTACTCACAAGTGACTGTTTTACACGTGATTAACTCCTGCTTGCTCCGTTTGTACGTGGTGAGTTGGGCTACAAGGCGTGAAGTTATGTATAATGTATGTATTATTAGGTGCATTATCTATAGCTTGTTGTTGATTTCAGATTTAAAAAAGGATTTTGCATAGAATATGTATAGTGCATATAGCGCATATAGTTATAGATCAATAGATGTACTCATTGGCTATGCAGATATATTGTATTACGTATGCCTTGCTCCACTGCCAAAAATTAAGTTATCTATCACACTAAATATCATCAACACATTTGCACTTGCGCTAATCGTGTTTTGCCAAGCTGTTATGTTAACAACATCACACTCCTGTTTTTCTTCATAGGGATAGAGTTAGCATGGCCAAGTGTGTAGCTCTATGAAAAAAAATACATATTGGATTGCAATAAAAGAATGGATCCTCTCTCTCTCCGTTATGTAGTGTGTAGGTATTTTTAATCTGTTTTGTTTTTCCTTTTGATTGGTAGCATAAACAGAGATAAAAGGCTTCCTGAAAATTAGGATCACGATCACGTACTCTCATTCATTCTCTATAATATAATGTATTCCCGTCTAGGCACTACTTTTTTATGGTACAAATCGATTCCTGGAAGTAAGTGTTCTCTAGGCGTTACGAGAGAGAGAGAGAGAGAGCTGAGCTGACTCATTTGTGAAAAGAGCGAGTCGTTGAGAACAAAAAATTATCCCAACTTCCTAGCTAAAACTTTTCCCGAGTTATGCAACCAAAAAAACATATTTTTTGGGGTCGGAAAGGGCAAGACTTTTACTTGTATCCGGCCCCGGCCTCATGCAATGAAGATATTGGCATGCCCAACCAACCAAGTCCCCTGGTATTTTTTTTCATCACGATGTGACAGGATGGATGGGTCGATTTCTCCAAGTAATTCGGCAAGCAACCCTCTCCCAATTTGTAGGAGAACGTGGACAAGTTGAACTATATACCCAGCCAGCTAGGAATGCATTTTAGTGGAAACCCGTGGAACGGAACTGGGACTTGGACTAGCTATTATGATAAATTCATAAAAATGTAGGTGCACTTGGTTGAGTAGAGGTGAACTAGAAAGCAAAACGTGATAGCTCTCCACTAGCTCTCGCTCCGTCCGTCCGTCCGTTGTGATCCTGCTACTTTATCGTGTGGTGGTTTAACTTGGTAATTTCTTCTCACTGCTGCAGTAACGTGTACCGTAAAAATGGTGCATGTTGGGTGAGCACTGTGCCCGTGTGTTCGTGTGTGTGTGCTCGCTCAAGTACATGTGTAAAAATGAGATTGCTAAATGTTCTTGACCTTTTTGGAATCCTGCAGTTCTCCTCTCTCGCTCTCTGTAGAGAGCTCTACTACTAGAGGAGAATAAAGAATGCGGGTTGTAAAGAGCTTCGCGTAATTTCTAACTTTGCAAAACAGCATCGCAACAGCAGCAGCAGCGACTAGAGAAGGGGGCATGCGTAACGTGTTCCTCTATCCTGATGTCTCCAATATAATATACATATTATAACGCTACGTGTAACGTGCATGACACTCGACTCGAACTCTGCTACTGCTACTGCTTCACTTCACTTTGTGGTTGCAGTTTTTTTTTCTTCTTCTTTACATCTCATACTTGGTGACTACTGGCGATATAGTTGTAGTAGTACGTTAGAAGTTTGGCTATTATGCACGGACGCTGCTGCAGATCGGAGTTCAACTAATATACAACATAGCCTAGTTTACACTATCGAATCGAAGATGGCCGCTCTCTTATGTCACTCTCTCCTCTCTGTGTAGCCCTCTGTATTTTGTGCACTATTTCACGCTTCAAACTTTTTCGTTTTATTGCTTTTGTAGTAAATTGGCAAAGCTGTAAACTGCTGTTGTTGAGATAAGACGGGATCATCACCACAACAGAATAGATAGGAGTTTAGAATCTTGGAGGTCTGGGGGCTGGTGATGGCATTACTTTTTTCAAACGTTATTCACACGATTTTAGTCTGCCTGTGGACTTATTTGGACTCTCATTTTTACGAATTACAATCGCATCATGTTCATGTCTATTTTTGCGCATTTGGTGATTGATTCCTGATGACGGCTCAATGTTGCTTTTATAGAGCTGACGTTACAGCTGGATTTTTAAAATGGAAAGTCCTTACATTCATTCCCTTCGTGGAAAATGAGAATATGATACGGCTAAAGTTAAACAAAGCAAATTGGTACTTCTCGGATGTCTTATTGTACCTCCTCACAGGATGTTTGTTTAAAGATACAAGAGGCATAATCGGAAAGATGATGACGTACATTCTGATGATAAGTGAACTGTCGCAAATTGTTTGCAATAATATCAGTACTACTTCACTTACTAACTCAATTATTGTACAGTGACGTGAGTCGTGGGAGCGCACAACTTGGTTGGGATTATTCCTGTCTTGGCTAATGCATATAATTTTTTTTTTTAATTTTTCCTCATGCTCAACTGCTCGCTTCCCAGTAAATTAGGCATGATAATTCATTAGCATGTTGTAATTATGACAAAGGCGGGCTCGCAAAGTTACAAAGTTCGCATAAAAAGTTGCTATTTTTAACTACAATAATGCATATTTAAATGCGAATGACACTGGCTAGTTATTATAAGTTCGAGGACACCTCTTGACACAAAGGTTGCGAAAAACAATAAAACGAAAATCACTATAATCTACAGAGCAATAAAACATAGGCAGTTACACTTTGTTTTATAAGTATTGGGAAAAGAAATTAGTTGTTCATTAACCCAGAGCATACATATATCATTGGGATTCAAAGAGGAAAATTTGTGTAGCGTTACTTACTTATAATTGAGCTCTCAAAGGTATATTTTTAGCAACTCTCTCCATTGTGATGGTAAACAGGTGAGTCTATTGTCTAACTGACTGGATTGGTACACACGGGAAAATTTTTGGAAGCAGCAGGGCTTATTACAAAGAAATAACAAAAAGTAGTGTTTACCATCGATTGGATGGAACAAGAGTTGCCTCGGAATATATGTATTTATAATGCTAATGAGCTGAGCAGTTTTTTTTTCTTTCGAGATAATATGCGATGTGTAAAAAGGTTGTTGTTTATAAAGCAGTTGAAGTTGAAGCATGAGTATGAATTTCCTCATTGGGTTAACTACATTCAATTCAACTGCTGCTCCACACATTTCTATCGGCTCTACTGTGCCGTCGTTGAGATGATGATCGCTGATCGTGATCCAATAGCGATGACAGGCTTAGCATTATAGCACACATATGGGGGACAAATTGTTGATGGTGTACGTGCGTTGGTCAATAGCAAAAAAGTAATTAATGAGGAGTGTAGAGAAGATTATAATGGTAATTGGCTAGTTTAAACATGTTTTGTTTTTATTGCCATTTTCAAGTTTATTTTTGTCATTTGGACATTTTTGGATCTCTGCGAATGCTAATATTCATTCCTCCAGCCCTGCCAGAGCAGAGTCTCTGTGACCTAACTCTATTTTTTCTGGCTCGTTAAATTATAGTAACTACGAATTCTATATTCTGTGCACAATGTACCACCTCAACTCTACAAAGTATTTGCACAGCAGGTTTCCATACAGGAGGACTTTTTTGTTGTTGAAAGGTGTGACGATTACGTTGTTTTATGGAACCAGTTTCAACAGCCAAATTCAATGTCATTTTCCAGAATAACGCTTCGAAAATCGTTTTATAAGCCGAGAGACAAGGAAAGTTTGGTATATAAAATGCAGCGAATAAAAGCAGAATGTGCATTTCTCAAAAGAAGTTATGTGCGGCGAAGTAGTTTTAAATGGGAGTAGTGGTGTTGTTCATCGGTTGGGATCGTATGACACGACCATAAATCTTGCAGGCCAGTATTTCCCCCGATTCCAAACTGCATAATTCGTCGTAATATAAAAGCAATAAAAGATGGATGCACCAAAAGTTTAAGGTCAACTCGTTGCAGATCTCGCCACGCCACACCACCACTTGGAGACAATTTTGTAGACAATAAGTTGTTTGACGTATTACTGGCCATTTTAAATGTTTCATGCAGCCATCCATCCTCCGAGAGCTTTTATATAAGTGGTGAAAAATGTTTCCCACAATCTCGGGTCCGTGAATAATTTGAGGCTTTTCTGTCCTCTAATAACAGCGTTGCTGCACCACTCGAGTGGAAAGGGAGAGTGTGTGTGCTGTTTGGGGAACAAAGGATAGACTGCGATACGTCCGTCTGAAATATATTTTTATACATATTTTGACTGCGTAAACAAGTCTTTCTAGTTGATTTAAGGTGGAATATATTCCTAAGTTATTGCAGCAAGTCTAAAGAAAAAACGCACTTGGTAATCAACATCATCATATCATGATGATCAAGACGGTTGGTTGATGAGACGAACTCTCTTCTCCTCTCTCTCTCTCTCTCTGTCTCTGCCTCTCTCGCCGAAGACCACTTTTGTGTTGTCGAGGCTCAGGCTCATCATTCCAGCTCACCATTTCTTTCTTCTTTTGTGTACCAACCCAGAGAAATTATCTGAATATTGACTTGGAGTCGCTCACAAAAATCAGTCGTAGTTCACGTCGTGGTGATGGAGCGGCAGGGTTTTCAGGTGCTCAACAACACACACACACACACACACAGACAGAGAAATAATAATAATGCCAAATGGTGGTGGTTCGCTCGTTGGCTCTCTGGCTGTTGTTACTACATCAGTTCGACAGTCAAAATTGCAATTCTGCTGCTCCTCGCGAAACCTTGAAGAGTAAAGTCAAGTTGAAGCAAAAGCAATTTATCCATATTATCATATACTGTATTACCATAATACTTCCACTCACGCTATGTGTAGTAATAATGTAATAGACTAGGTCTGATGATCATGGTGATGGGAGGAGGGGGTTCCACTAGCTGTGTAGCTCGTCGTTTGGCTTTTCATCTCTCTGCTGGAGGAGTAGTAGTAGTAGCAGTAGTAGTAGTAACCAAGAAATAAGGATTTGAGGAGGATGCATATACGTAACATTATTATTATAAGTAGCGGTGGCAGATATGAGCTCAGTTTTAGTTGTGTTCTGATCTTGTAATTGAAAGCACCTAGCACTCATCAGAATTGACATCATCATCAAAACGCTCATATTTATCTCCCATTTTCAACCACTACTTAACACCGCTCCACTGGACAAAACCTGATTATTCGCTATCTGAACTCAAGACCGACAACACGCAGCCCAAAAAACCTGCTAGACCCATTATATACCTATAATAAATATACTGGTTATCTATCAAAGGAGGGAGCTTATCTCATTCCCAATTTTTATTTCACTTGTGTCACTCTCTGGTAGCTCTACAATAAAAAAGAGAAAGAAAATCCGGTTGTTCGCAATACATTTTTTAAAATGGATTGTTCTGTGGCAGCGGGATTAGTTGCAGTGAGCGCAGCGGTTTGCACTAGCCCTACCACCGCCTCTGATATTCTTAACAACAATAATAATACTCTTATTGGCAACACTGATTGTGAGAAAGGTGGTGGTGGTGGTGGCACTACGCGGCGAACTAGGAGGGTCTCCTCGTCCGCTTTGTATGAAGTTTGGAGGAAGGACCAGAAAGATGTTTGCTATCTTTATGTACCGGATGAATATGTAAGTCAAATAGAACTCCAGGCAAAAAAA
>JAANSN010000162.1:0-83190 GCA_036850665.1 Dicranocentrus wangi | reverse complement strand
TATTTAACGTGAATGTAATTAAAATTAAATAAAAATAACAATAAACTTACCAAGAAAACTATCTCTCCGATTTATTTGAAAAAGCTTGGATCACTTTCAGCCTGAGCAAGACAAGCATAAAACAGCACACAAGAAGGGGATATTGGGTAGTGGAAAGGCAGAAATGTGGTAGCCATCCAAATCCTGTGCGCACATCACTCAAGTGCACTTCACCTCGTTCTTCAATGTCTTTGTGGGGTGATGGTGCCAGTATGGAAAGCGTAGAATTGGTGTTTTTCGTGCGGACTCCACTCAACATCCAACGGAGGGCGCCTGGCACCTTTCGCCCAAAAAAATGTGAATGAAAGTCATTCATCGTTTTGACGTTATGAAGACTATATTACCTATGAATCATCATCATCATTCATCATCCTCCTCTTCATCTTTCACCCAGCCCAAATATCATGCAACAACGGTGACTGTCATTTTTCTTGATGTAAGTACTTAGCGTGCAATATGATATGATATATCCATCCGATAATAAAGTTAACAAACTGGAACGGTGGTTAACAAACAATATTTTTATAGGTAGGTAAGCATATACATATCATAATATAGTAACCGAAAATGCACATTACATTATGCACCTAGGCTAGTTCTTCGTGTGAGATCGAAACTTCTCTTCTGCCTAAAAAATATGATGTCATTCACTACAGCCAGCCAACCGTGAGCCAAAGTATTTTGTAACACTCCTAATAAGCAAACTCATAATAATATATGGTACCCCCATTTACACATTTTCACAGCTACCCACATCCTCATCTCATTCATATTACAACTCGTAACTCTGATTAGAGAAAGCCATTTCATCATGATGATGATGAGAGGGGCATCTGTCACACACCTGAGGTCACCCCAACATCTTTAGGGATTTCCCCAATTCTAGCACCTCCACACTACCTCGCTTTATAAACCAAAATGCCTGATACTTTAAAAAACCCTGAATGAAATGAAATCAATCAATGCCTTTTCAATACAAGAAGATCCCTTCTCGAGTGGAGATGATATAGATGCCAACCAAGAAGACGGCGGAGCAGAGGAGATCACTTTCATCAGATCCTTCAGCCAGCCTCCTTTCCATTGCCATTTCCATTCCACACGCACAATCAAGGAAGTCGGAGAAATATAGAATGAAAGTGTGTGCAAGTAAGTACATATTATATGAGAGAGAGAGCATTACATATAAACATCACTCACATCACATCACACTGCATTTTTACCTGGCTGGCTGGATGGATGGATGGATGATGGTGATGATGATGATGATATGTGGTGCAGCTGCGAAATGTGAAATGAGTGTATATGGATATGGATGGATGAATGTATATATTGTAAAATGTTATTATTGTGTATGTATACACACATAATCTACCCGAGAGCCCTTTTTTTTCTTTCTATATATTATTATTATGTGGTCGAGCGAAAGCAGACGACAAGTCTCGACACAAAAACAGCACATCGTTTTCCTTTTAGACTTTTTATTACATTCAACATTCAGGACGACGACTACTCCGATATATACTCCAAACTCCTCCAATCCAAAACCACACTTGAGAATTCCAAAACTTTTTCTAGTTGTACACACAAGAAAGTAGTGCTTTTTCGATAGAAAATATCATCATCATCGTCATCCATACAAAAAATACTTGTATCACCACCACCACCACACACACACACACAGTCATCATCACCGAGAGAGCACTGGGGCCTGTTTTATTTTAATCTGTGAAAAAAAACTGCTCAGGATTTTACAAAATTTTAAAGGACAAAAATGGATTGGTGTGAACAGTTTTAATGGTTGCACGTCTTGTGTGCTGGTGTGTGAAATCAGAAATGGTGAAGTGTGGAAACATTGTGGAAACAAAGCCAATGTGTAACTTCCTCGTCCAGTGCAATATTAGTAAAATACATAATCTTCTTCCGCATGAAGGCAGTTGGGTGTTGTGGTGAAGTAAAAAAAAAGTGCTCAGAGCGAGAGGTGGGAGCCGTATCCGTTACAAATTTCCAAATTACTACATATTACGTAATAATAATAATAATAATATGTAATAGGTAATATTAATATTAACTTAGATTCGGGATGAGATTTGACAGGAGAAGGAGGAAACTAAATGAAACCAACAAGAATTAAAAAATAGAGAGCATCCGCTAACGGAGAAAAGACATTTAAGTTGGGGAATTTCTTCAAAGTTGTCATTTTTGTCAATAGTTTGGTTGGGCTCTTCAAGTTCTCGTCGTCACTGTGGGGTGCGCGGGGTGGGTGAGTATTAAGAAAAGACAAGTTAAAAATATCATCAATCATCAGTTATATATTATTATATCATCTACCTCAAAAGAAGGAGAGTCAAGAAGAGTGTGGGAGGAACAATAATAATGGATTGAATGAAATGCGTATCAGTGAAATTCTCAAGATGATGATAATAATGGATTAATGATCTGACGGGATGTAGATTAGAGAGCGAAACAAAAAATATACACCTGTACTACTTCATCCTTCTTCTTGAGTTGTTTTCAATATCTGAATTAGCATCAGCTGATACCTGACACCTCAACGAGGGAACGGCGTCGTCAACAAAGCAAAAAATACCTTAAAAACCAACGGAAGAGGATTATTAGCTTACTATGCGCGAAAGCACCATAGTAGGCCACGGTATTCACCATAATAATTAGTAAAAACCGAAAGTAATTAGACAAGATTTAGTGTTAGATATTTATTATTATTATTATTATTATAATTCCTTAATTGTATCATCACGTTGTTTTTGTTAAGTATGAAGAATCGTCGTCTACTACTACTACTGCTTTTCGGTCTAGCATGATTAAATAATTTATGTCCTCTTCCCGATATATAAATTCAATATTATTGTAATAACCATAAGCTTGTATGCAAACTCAGTCATTTTTTTGTAAATTTTAAGTGTAACTATTATTTAATGTTGAATGTTGTAAATGAGGAAGGAAGGAACCTATAAGATAACTAAGCAGAGACAGATTTGTAAGAGCGTAAAAAATATTTTTGTCGTTTGTGTGAGAGTCCACAAGAACTGATTAGTAGGGAAAGACCCCATCATATAAAACTATTAATTGTAAGCGTGGTAAACTTTTGGAGGTAGGTGAACTAAGTAAGCTGTTGGGCGCAAACGACATAATAAATTGTATTGACTGAAACGAAGAAATCTGAGCTGTGCTCCTGCACGTTGTCAATATATCATATTGAAACTGATATATATTTTTAAGATTATAAAAATCAAAGAAACAACGTTGTTAATTGTACACCATCATAATATGTTTCTCATTATCTCATTACTGTATAAAGTTTTCGTTACAAGGATCATTGTTTTTTAAGGGAATAGTGATAGTTGAATACTAAGTAGTGGAGGTAAAAGTCTGTTAACGACACACACAAAGATTTGTTGTAATGTCCAAGTAAAGGTGTAAGAACTCCTTATGAATAGCTGTTATTGCTATTAAAGAAGAAGAAGTCACTACAATTCAGCATCATCATCATCATCACAGGAACAGATTTATGGTTTGAGATACGAATTATTGAGAGAACACTGGAGAAATTGAAGATACATAGTTTAGATCATAAGTAACGTCAGCAGCAACCCGGTCCTTCTAGAGTAGAAACTATAGAAGTAAAATAGTGTACTGTACCGTCAAAAGTTTGCAAAATAAGTCTGAGTCTGTGAAGTTTGGAAGAAATGTCCCGGCATGAAGGTGTCAGTTGCGATGCATGTCTCAAGAGTAATTTCAAAGGAAGACGATACAAGTGTCTACGGTGCTATGACTATGACCTTTGTGCCAACTGCTATGAAGGAGGTGCGGCCACATCTCGTCATACGCCGGACCATCCGGTTCAGTGCATTTTAAGTCGTGGTGATTATGGTTAGTGAATCGAAATAATAATGGTAAAAGCGTCGGAGCATGTGATTGGGATCGTGAATATACATATAATAGAAATCAGACTTTTACTTTACAAGACTTCATTTGGCTTTCTATTTTCAGACTTATACTATAGCGGAGAGTCGTCGACTGATTTGACTCATTCGTTAACTTGTCCCATATGTGGTCGTTTAGGATTTACGGAATCTGAACTCCAGTCTCACGTCACAGCAGAGCATCAGAATTCTAATACTGAAGTGGTAAATTAACTAAATCCGAGCATATTATTTAAACTATCGATATGATGGTGAATTGCGTAGATTTTGTCTTTGTGACTTGTGTATTTACGTCGTGATTATTGACTTTAGGTCTGTCCAATATGCGCGTCAATGCCCGGTGGCGAACCGAACCTAGTTACAGATGATTTTACAGCTCATCTGACTTTGGAACATCGCCAGCAACCAAGAGATAGTAATGTTTTCATACTTTTTCATGTATTGTAGTATTGTAGTGCAGTAGAAGACCATTTCACATCAAGTTCTACTACGTAACATTTGTGCGATATACACGGGTATCACGTATTGGTGATGTAGGATATTGTGATGCTGATTATTGCTGATACACAGTAGTAGAGTGCATCAATAAGAATGTACTTTTTAAAGTTTAATGGAGTGTGACAACCTTATGAAACGAAACTAAGCGTAAACTTGCTTTCTGTAAGGTAGAGCTAGGTGATTGAATCATTACCAATGTCATCATTTTCTATCAATGTTTTTATTACTTTTGACCTTTTTCGTTCTATCTCGATTTCAGTTTGATTCACGTACGCATGTAAAACAATCGTAGCTACGATATGAATCAATCATATAATATGAAATTATATGACTATGCCGCAGGATTTGAAAATAGTTTTAAAATAACTTTGAAAACTAAAAGGCATGCCTAGCGTTAACGAAAGATTAATAATAGATCAATGAGCGTGCAGATTAAAATTGACGAATGAATCTTCCAAATGAACGATAGCAAATCATTTACGAAGAAAACATCAAATTTCTCAGGGGGGTCCCTGGGTCACGCAGATGCTACAGATTTAATCAGTTGATGTATGTAGTTTGTACGTAAAAATAGATAACAATTAACATTTTTCCTACCACTATACTGTGACCGGCTTAGTCAGTTTCACACGTGCAGAAACACTTGTTTCTACCCATTACTAACAGACTTGAAAGCATAAAGCGTGTTCCAGGCTAAATGTGAAATTAAATATGATGAGTAATATACATATAATTAATAATTCCTCTACTTCCTTAATTTTGCGTATGCCTATACTTCAGAAAGAGTAAAACACTCATCTTAAAATATCAATGTAGCCTATAATATTTTCTCGAGTATTCTGTTTCGAGTTATTCGTCAATTCATGCGTTAGGATAAATTTTGGAATACTTATTTCGTCTACCTACAATTATTATCTCAATTCAATTATAGCAATGTATAACTATCATCTACACTGAAAATAGATGCTTTGATTAATTGCATATGCCGGATCAATTAATATTTACTAATTTCTTTAAGATTATGTAGAAGAAGCACCGTCAGCCCGGCACAGTCTTCGAAGAGTACAGCAACCATCTCGAACTTTAGGTGTAGGTAGAGGTCGTAGACCAAATATGCATTTTAGCTCTGGAGGACTTTCGCCGTCGGGAGCCAGGGAAGCCGTAGATCCTATCGCTGAACTTCTATCACAATTGTCGGGTGTGCGTCGTGCAGCGGCAGTACCTTATGATCGCCTTCTTCATCGACATACAACTAGCAATCAGCAGTCGAGCTCTGCTCAAGGGGGTTCCAGTTCAGCGACAGCTGGAGCGCGCCGAAGTGTCTTTCCCCAGCCTTCGGGTGGTCAGACTGTTATTTTGACAGAAACAGCTGCCACCATGCAACCACCTAATCCTATGGACTCTGGAACTCAGAAACATGATAAGCATCAATTTCTTCTCGATAAGTGAGTTTCATTTACTAAGTATTTAATATTAAGTTTGTCTTTATTCAAACCAAAGGAAGATTTAGTAATTACATATCGTGTGGTGTCTATTATTTTCATGATAGGTGCTTGGATTCGCAAAGACGCAGAGATTTGAATCCGGACCAAAGTTTGTTTTTGCAAGATTTACTTTTGGCAACAATGACGCTGGAAGATAATGATAAACCTAACGATTGAAGTTAATTATTCAATATTAGTCGTATAATCATTATCTGCAAAATTTTCATTATATTGTCACTGCATACTTAAATATAATACCATATGTAAACTCTCAGTAAATAAGCGCTAATCAATGAATTTAACAGAAAAAAATAATTCTTTTCGTTATTCAATACTGAATGAATTATACTGAAAGTGATTCAAGGAAGAGTCACCAATAAAAAAAGAAATGACAAGTTTAAAATGAAAAATTTGGATGTTAACGTTTGGATACTATTACGTGTGAGCACAAAAACTTTCACATCTGGGATCATTATATATGCGGGCGGAGGAGGTTGGATTATGGGAACTAGAACTAATGACCATTGTTGCCGTGCAGTTTCCACAATTCCCAGCAGAGGCTGTGGCTGTGATGTGCAGCTTTGTGATTTGATGATAATCGGGTGTCTCGTCTGAGACGTAGGGGATTGAGTGATATCGATAGATGAAATTAAGAGTAAATTATTATTCTGACCACCAACCAGTAATATTCGGCATCAAGGGTTTTATTTGTAATAGGTATTTAAACAGGGGACTGTGAAGTCTGATTACAGGCATTTTATTATGCTTAACAACAAAGACATTTGGCAATAAGTTTTCGTAAAACACGGATTACAAGTGAACCACAGATAACTCCTAAGTTTGTTTGAAGTAGGTTGCATCGTTGCATTGATTTACAAACCAAAAGTTACGCTCATATTAAATAATACAAAGAGAAAGACACCCAACTTAAATGTTTATCAAAATCTTGAACTTAATTTATGATTGAATGTGATTTTACCATGAAGCATGTTACATCAATAAAAATCAAGCGTTAAGTTAGTAAATATTGCATGAATATAGTAGATAGTACATAACAAATATACACATAATACGCAATAAATTACAACGGCAGACGCGGACATATATAGCTACTGGATTAAAATGTCATGATTAATTTGAATACTATGGATTGCAGTTTATGAGTTTAAAAACTGGAAGACATTTCGTGTGGGATCAAACTGCTCATTGAACAGCATTTGCAACAAATTGCTATTATTATTCCATTGCTTATAGGTCAGCGTATGCTTAAGATAATGAAGTACTCTCGAAATAATTACTCTTAAATTTACAAGGTTATAAGAATTAGATTTTAAAGCCCGACAACCTTTCCGAAAAATGCTAGCAATATCTAACAAACCTACCATCAATCATCATTCGTTAACGTCAACTCCAGAATCTGTTCCTTGCGCCCATTTAACTTTCTTTTACATAAACTTAATATTTACAAACACGGTTGCTAGCAATCCAGTAGAATCCGGTCCAACCCACTTTCTAAGAATATAGAGCATCTGTGTTTTAAATCGCAATTCCGAATAACTTAATGTTCTTAAAGGCATAATTAAGGCATACAAGTTCCAGTTAATATCATTTTGGTATATGGTTATGCAATGGATTCGTCAGAAAACAATGCATGATGTACATACATTATACACGTAATAATTATTATAAAATTGCAGTATATATTAGTTACAAATTGCAAACTTACATTAAAAATTATTTTTTCTTCGTTTCCGCTTATTCACACCGTCATATGTAGATTTTAAATATATACACGTACAGTTACAACTATATTTCATATGTACGTTTATGCATGAAATTGAGCAATCGAATGAAAGGAAAATCTTTCATGGTATATTTGAGATGTATTAATGAGCTGCAGTTTTCTTTTAAGTCTCTAAACATACTTTCAGCACAGCCAGCACATCACAGCTCATGTACAATAAACTTATTTTGTAAAATGTCTGAATCTGAATCTGAACTGCTGACAAAGACTAAAAATAGATTTAAAATCTAAACTGTGCATATTACAAATAATGCTACTTAACTATCTATAACGTCTTTATATATAAGCTCGAAAAACTCGTCCGATCTACATTTGGAATCGCTAATTTTACTATATGTGTAATGTGTACCTTACCACAGAGCCGGGCATTTTTTAGCATTTCTCATATAACATGAAATCATGACGAAAAATCAATAACATTCATTCAAACTACATTAGTTCTCAATGCATACTATAATTATAGTCTTAATTAAATTAAATTATACGCTATGCACTACAGTTCGAACACATTAAGTTAAAGTAATAGACAGATCATTGTGTAAAACCAGACAGAAGCCAAGCATTCTGCGGAGGTGTACATCTTGTATTTAATTAAATTATGATAAACTCCTACATCTACACCTATATTGCATGATGCTCATGGCGTCTTGCATGTAATAGTTTGTAAAGCTCCATAAAAATTGCTTATTTCAGCGAATCGCTTTATATACAACAACGATATGTATAATAAGTTTTGCCGTTTTGCTGTGTGTAAATCCCTAGTTTACAGAGATTTAATTTGCGAAGTGCACCACTGAACTTTCAACCCCTTTTGTGTTACTTGTATTTATGTAGAACTCCTCAAGTTCATTTGCATACATGTACTCTCCTCAGCTACATTAGCCATCATGGCCATCAATCATGCTTGATTCTTCCTCTGTAAGTTCCGTATTTTCGTTGTCGATTGGCGATGAGGTGGAATCCATTTGGTCCAAGTGATCCATGCCATCATCCTCCTGATGAGTTTTTAAATGAGCTCGAAGATTACAAGCTAAAGCAAACCGTTTTGGGCAGATGTGGCAGGCATGTGGC
The DNA here is from genome assembly GCA_036850665.1 of Dicranocentrus wangi. Lineage (NCBI taxonomy): Eukaryota > Metazoa > Arthropoda > Collembola > Entomobryomorpha > Entomobryidae > Dicranocentrus > Dicranocentrus wangi. The sequence continues at coordinate 74,353 of JAANSN010000162.1, read as the reverse complement.
TTGTTGCCTAAAAAGTACAAAAAAAAGTTTTCATGAAAAAAAACATGCAAATTTAGAATAATTACAATCAAGTCATACGACCCAGACTCATGTTTGTTTTGCGATGATTTAAGGAGGATTTTATGAATTTTTACGAGACTTTTGTCTAAAAATTTTGTGCTCGCCTAAATCTGATATATGCTTCATCCTAAACAATACGTTAATCTACGCAGACATACGCAGAAAATCTATTCTCAATAATAAGCCATCGATGCATAATTAAGGTACGGAGGTGGAATGTGGTTTTGGAGGTCTCAACGATATCTCACCTGCTCCTGAATGAATTCGTAAATAAAGCACAAACTCCTAAAATAAAAAAAACATTTTTTGCTTTGCTTTCCTTTGTTTTACTTCATAACTTATAACGTTGAGCTCTCAGTACAACTTTTTTTATTGTTTGTCTCGCAATTACTGGTCACACGTGCCACCTCTAGCTATAATCCCATTCAAGAACTATAAACGACTTTGCAAATTCGCTCAAATATGCACATTGAATTCGTACGGTTGCTATAATATGTAATTCATTCTATCATTTCTAGTCTGCGTCAAATCCACTGTCATGCAAAACGCAAAAACATGTTTACCCAGTAAATATCACAATGCGACGTGTGTAAACTGCTTAAGTGAACATAATATTATGCGTCATTATTAAATTTGGTCTCAATAGTCACGCACTGTGTCCGTGCACATGTCTGTAGTCTGTTCTATGGAACAAAACTAGCAATTCTACTTCTGAACTAGCTTCCAAGCTCTCCAAAATATAAGAATAAGTCACCATGCATAATATCCCCGTCCGTACACCGTCTTGATGAGCAAGACATTATAGGGCAAAAACAAACGTTTTAAATGAGCTGAAGCGTTCAAATTCTGTTTCTACAACAAAATACTCCAACCTTTACACAGTTACGTCAATGGACGCAAGCTCCGGGCGGTGTAGTGAAAGCAGTCCCATCATAACACAGTATTGACAACAAGACACTTCTTGCATTGTTACTACACTGCTTGCATCTGCCACGATATGACAGCTCAATCATGACATGACTATGACTCATATGACGTTTTACTCAACTCGTGTGAACCTGAACACATCCACATCGGCACAGAGGCACATCCTCTTTCAACTCCAACATCATAAAGTGTGTGGGCATTGGATATGATTCGTATGATGATCCTTGGGAAAACTGTACGTATTTCTCATCATGACATAAATATTGCAGCATGCATCGTCGTGAGGAGTGTCCAACGTGAAAAGACATTATCTTTGAAACAACCTGGCCGCTCCGGGATGCAAATAACGCACTAGGCTGGCGAGAAGCAAATAGCGCAATCGCATCGTTGAGAATGATACAAAAGAGGAGAAATTCAGTAGCAACAAGTTTCAACATTTGACCAGTCAGAGGTAATAATGTTCCATGGTATATGTCAGATCCACCCCCATTAAAATAAGTAGCAGGATATTATGTACGGAAAGGAGATGAGATGACCCTTGCAACAGAAGAAGAAGAAGAGGAAAAAACATGGAACAAGACTTTTACTTTTCCCCTGAAAAAACTGCCATCATCATTATTCCTATTTATGCAGATGACTTCTTGCCCTGTTGCTACCAACATACGCTGTTATTGCAGTGAAATGCACCCTGCCTATTGTAATATAGTCATGCCTTTGTCGTAATCTCGGGATTTTATGGACATTCAAAGTGAAGGGACTAAAAGGCGGACAGGGAATTTTAATAACGGACCAAGAACAAGACTAACAGCGTGCATCTCTCCTTTTCCTACATTTCCCAAAAGAGAATTTTAAACCTGGGGACGGCAAAAGGGAATAAAGTATGAGCTTACAAAAATAAAAACGTTGAAAAGAGAAACTCAGGTAGCCGACTCCTGATTTATAACACAGGGCTACCTGATTATTACACAAGTTTTTTTCCCTCGGACTCCTGAAGAAGAAACGTGCATATTATAAGGGATAGCTTGGGATGGTCCACGACAATTATATGATGATCTGCATCATGCAGGTTGATCAAACTTATTGCATTGAACTTCTCTCAAAGGAAGGTTGGGATACATGAATTGAATACGTGGAAAACATACATACGCCACATATTTTATACACCTGCATTTATCCTGAAAAAAAATCAGAAGCTAAATAACATGCGTGTTTTCCAAGGAAGCACACTACTGATGAGGATCAAGATGCCCTGAAGACGTCGCGTTTTTGAGAAAACACAGGGAAACTGAGGCAGACCTTATTATACCATGTCTGCTGTCCCGATGAAATGGATCCTATCAGAACTTATCTATTTCTGCTGTCAGCCTTGCCTTCGTTACAGGGCCTTTCTTAATAAGAATCTAGCTCGGGTGAGTCCTTATTGCGTCTTAAGCCTTTAAGGCCTTAAAAAAGATGAAGTGGAAGTAGTTCTATTTTTCGAGAATTCATCTACTACCTGCTCCTATGACATGCATATAATATGCATATATGTGTACAATTTTCGTATTGTTATTGCGCACACATAAGGATCGCTACCGATTCCTTCACAGTCCGGTCCGTCACGGTAAAATGGGTATATCAGAGCGACTAAATGTATAGCAAAGTGAGCAAGAGAGAGAGAGAGAGAGCAGCAAGGCGATGAAGAGAGCCAAACGATAAACCGGTTTTCAACCTTCCAGTCAATTATTTCAGAGAAAGGAGATGAAGAAAAAATGTAACAAGACAGATTATAAATATTCATAAAACATTAGCCTGGGTGAACTATTCGAAGTGGGCAAGGCCAGAAAGAACAACATGTGTACAGCATCATCATAAACCATGATGCGGAGAAAAAACATTGCAGAGCTACTGCCGTAAAGATCCAGCAGCCAGCCAAGAAGTCAGTAGCAAGCAATAAGCAAGCAGGTAGCATCGCACCAGTTGTTACGTATAATATTACTATTCAGCTGTTATGGAAGATACATAATCTAGAGCATTTTTATAGGAAAAATATGGTATCTTTCTGAGACAGAATAGACTACACCTTCAAAACTTGACCGTGCACGTATTACCATCTCACGAGACGATGATTTTATGTGTTTTATATAAAATGAAGAAAAAAGGTACTCGCCACAATGCAATGCAATGGTATGGTAGATTAGAGTAATACTAATAAAAACCACTTTTTCACACAGCATTTCAACCATTTTCAGCCTGGCGAGAGAATATATGAATCCTCCAAATAAAAGCTTTTAATCTTGTCCAGTTCATAGAGAACAGACGAACTACTTACGTGCATACATACACAACACATATATTTCGACTTTGGACAAAAAAAATCCCAAAGAATCGAATATCATCGGGGCAGAGAGATAAGAAATAGTCTAATAAGCCCGAGCTTCGTAGTTCATTTCGTGGGACCAAAGGGTATATTACCTAACAATCATTATTGGTTACTCCCTGCCTTGCCTTATGGAATGGAAAACAAACCACCTTCATCTCCATTATTATCCGCATGCGATGTTGAATGCAAGAAGAGAAAAAACGTGCGTGCCTACCTTCCATCCGATACAATTTAACCTGCTGGAATTCTCCTCGCCCTTTCCCCTTCATTTTAATAATCCTCAATAGAAACTACCTGAAAGATGTACCTCGCTCTTCGTAAAAAAGAATCAATATAACCAATATCTTTTATATGCGTTTTGGCTGGGTTCAATAAAAAAAAGTCCTTATATGAAGCGGTAAGGAACACAGAGCATGTTTCTTCTATTAAGCGACCCAAATCGTGAAAGAAAATCACTTCGAAACATGCAAGTAGCAGCCACAAAACTGAGTGCCTCTTTCGTTCCGCATAATCTGCTCGATCTCCCCGTGAAGTTGAATGCACAAGAAAAAGGAAGAAGCAGTGGCACAATCACAGGAATGTGTTAAAGGAAAGAAATAGAAGAAGAAAAAACAGTAACAAGCTCCCAACAAGGATCATAGCAGCACCTCGGCTAAATAATGGGTTAATTAGAGCACCAAAGACTGGATGACTGTGTGTCGAGTGTCGGACCGGCCCATGTAGTAGCTGGAATCTCTGATCAGGCAGATATGCGTTTTTTTNCGGACCGGCCCATGTAGTAGCTGGAATCTCTGATCAGGCAGATATGCGTTTTTTTAAATAGGAAATGGATCCAGCCCCAGCAGCCATGTTCCCTGGGATTGTAGAGGGCTGTTCAGTTCGGAAAACAACATCAACGCACAACCACAAAAACAATGCACGCAGTTTCTTAAGACATGCACAAAAACCTGGAGGAAGTACAAGGACTTTTTTCAATCTTTCTTGAGCTGGAAGAATTACATATAAAAGATCGTGATGCTCTTCTAACTGGTCCAATATGTCGCTAGAGCCTCTTGTTTCAGCCTGACAATGCAATGCATATTTTCTCATTATCTTATCCACCAAAAGGAAAGGATGATGACGAAGACGAAGGAACATGTTCCTTCCAGCGAGGCAGGGAGACAAGGAAATTTTTTTAACATCCCCAGTGTTTTTTTTCGTATCACTCACGACAGAGCTACTTCACATGCATGCATTTTTATTTCTTATTCGAAATTCTAATCTTGTTTCATGCATTCTAATTCTTGTAATAAACACAGTCATAAAAACAAGTCCTCTTGAGCTCATTTCACCTACAACTGTGCTACACATGGACAATGAGGAGTGCATGTGTACAGGGTCGAAATAAGATTGACCGTACGTACGGGTCACAATGGACAGGATCTTCCCAAGAAGAAAACGATTTTTACGTGTCCAGAAGCAGCTTCTTGCTCAGGTATCCAGTAGTCAAGATTCGTGCAGTAATCAAACTTCCTCTCGGCTCCTTCTGTTTCTCTCTCCTCTCTCCCAAGAAGAAAACGATTTTTACGTGTCCAGAAGCAGCTTCTTGCTCAGGTATCCAGTAGTCAAGATTCGTGCAGTAATCAAACTTCCTCTCGGCTCCTTCTGTTCCTCTCTCCTCTCCGTTTGCTCCTGTTTGTGGTGGTGTGCTCCTCTTTGAATACGGTAATAATAGTATTTGGCCGATATGTGATGTGGTGTGGTGGTGGCGATATAAGGACAAAAAATAGGAAAACGGCATAGTTCAACGAGGTAATTGATAATATCATGATACACCACATGAAAGCAGGTAGCACCACCGTAATAAAGTGCCCACGAACACGAAGTTGGTGAACGAGCAAAGAAGAACCTGTGAGGAAAACTGGCAACGGACGGACGGATAGATGAACAAAAACGGACGTACGACTTTCGTTTCATCGACGACTCTTTCACGTCGATTTTCCCGATTATAGAGGCAAATAATGAACCAAAAGATATAAGTAAAATGCTGGTCGTGCATATCAGCAAAAAACTGCGTCAAGGAGCACAGATGTGCGCTTTCCTTCACATACACAAAATGCACATGACCAGCGAGATCGACGGAAAAGTGGTACCATTCCACATTCATCTTTATCCGGCTTGTTTAGAATAATAAGACAGGTAATGCCTTGTTGTGATATAAAGTATATAATATGATGCAACTAACTTCTCGATGTTTCCATAAGGCATAAGGTCTCTCTTCCTCTCATCTTATTGCTACTTACTTATTACTCTAATGCCTGTTTCACGAAGGCAATATATAAGAACGTGGTTGACTAAATTAATGCTCTCGTGAAAGAGCTCATTTCATGCAAACAAGGGAAGATTCCATGAAGAAGAGCAGGAAGAAGAAGATGATACCTGATGCTTTTGGGTGAGCAGGAGTGAGCATGTAAGAAAAAAAGGGGTGAAATGGAGAAGGACACGAAAACTATTAAAGGAAAGGGTGCTTTTTGGTGCTGAACTTGTTGTGGGGTGCTGCTAGTGCTATAGAGCAGCGCTGCGTAATTCCCAACTTCTTCCGCTTTACACATGGCATGTATAAAGTATGTGGCGGTGGTGGTGGCAGCCGGTACCCTAAAGTATATTATTGTGTCATGATGAGAAGAAGAGATGCTGCCATTCTCCTTGCGTCGTCGTTATCACCAACTTAAATACTGGATTGTTTTATAGTATGCCGTTGAATGGGATCTATACCTATACAGCGCTGACATGTCTAACGTGAAATTTTTGCTTGTCATGCAAAATTACCTGGAGCTACCAACAAAACTTAAGAAAATGATTGTGGTTGCATGCAACCAGAAATTCTTTCCGATTCTTCTGACAGTACGCCACAGAGTCGACCCCACCGACCGAATATGGTGGCCCCCTTTAATCATGCCCATATTGTAGGAATCCATAAGGAATTATATAGAAAATCGGAAAGACGCCAGAAATGCACCAAGGGAGAGCCCACTGACGACGAGCACACAAACTCCACGATGCATGCACACAATCATAATCAGTGCAAGCAGCCTAGATTGATCCAGATGACCATTTTCGTCTGACACCACACCCATCACGCTTTTATCACACCATCAAACAAGACAATTTTAATGACAATAAACCACCACGCATGTACAATAAAGTACCCCGATTATCATATTAATATGCATATCTCCCCGTTCCCAACAGGCGAATAGACACAATCTGATCTTTTGTACAACATAATATTACAGGCTATTATGCGATGTCCTTATGGGGCATGACGAGAATACTGTATTTATCCCATGTAACCAGTTTTATCTCGGGAACAACAACCAGTGCAGCGCAGCAGCATGAGCATGAGCACCGTCGTGAACACGCCAAATCTGACTTTCTTTGATTCTCTGAAGCTGTGTGCTGCACACTAGAAGCAGGTAATCGCTCCTCTGCGTAACTACTGATCCTGATAATAATACCATGTTATTGGTATCGATGATTTTTGATAATGATGACGGAGCATCATCATCATCATAATTTCATATGGATGGATGCATATGTAATAATCATGATTTAATGACGGTACTGCTCAGAGGCACTAGCACTATCACCAATCACCACCACCGCATGAAATGGAAGTGTAACTGCGAAAGTTAGTAGCAGTATAAGGTAGCTCTCCACCTGTCCTGTTGTAATCACCACATCAGAGAAAATCCCTGCGTTTCGTATGGGAAGCCTTTCCGTATAGGTAAGCATGTTTACTACCAGCTTGCCGAGTAAGTCAATCAACCAAAAAATCTTTTTCGTTTCTCCATACATAGCGTAGGTAGCTGCTGCACTCATGAAGATTCGACAGGTAGACAAGTGAGGGATATATATATACATGAAGAAAAATGGACCACCCATCCATCAGATAAAAAAGTGATCCCAACGAGGGGTAAAACTCATCTACAATTCTGATAAACTTTCCCATATTGGATCCCATATTATGATAATGACGATCCCACGGTTTATTATGCATATTACACGATACATAAACAAAACTATTAGGCACCTACCTCACCTCACCTTGTATGTGGATAGATAAACATAAACATGCATTCATAATCATCCTCCTTTGAACTATCTCTACGTGAAATTCTTTATGACGGATGTCTTGATGAACAAAAAACGCTTTTTTCTATAATGGCTACAAAACTGTTTTGAGATTTTCAGAGCAATTTGTGGGAATTAATAATAAGTACCTGTGTGGAGGAAGAGGTGATTTTTGAGGTTGGTGTGCTTACTGAACCCTCGCTTGCATACAGGACATCTAAACGGCCAGGTTCCAGAGTGGACATAGCCATGACTCTTGAGGTCACCAGGGGTTGGGAATGTCTTCGAGCAGATTTCACATTTGTGCGGCTTTTCCTGTAAGAGAAAGTGAGAGAAAATTTATTGTAGGTACATATTAAGTAGATATACCTATCCCAATTCATTTTGTCTTTCCAAATGATGATCACCACCACCACCCAATTCTACACATTTGGATGAACAACACTTGGATAATTACGATACAAAGCTGTGGCAAAACCTCCTGGTCATTTTTATTAGTGTTGATTATGTAAGCAACAGGTAGAACAATAAAACATCAACGTTATATCTATCACCTATAAATAAAAGCAAATAAGCATGCAGCCGTCGTGAGACTGCCTAAGAACATAAGAAAAAACTTGCTATTTTGCTACCCCTATTGTATGGTGTGGAAGATCATAGTGAAAATTAAGAGATGAAAGTAAGCAATTAACAGAGAATGGAATGTGGACAGTCGGGTTGTTCCTATCAGATAGTAAATCAGTAAAATCGTCGGTTCAGTTTCAGTTCGCATCACATCCTTGGAATCTTACTTGATCCTTGAGAGGATCACATATCGAGAATGAATTAAACGTGAAAAGTGTCTTTTGCCAGCTTTCGTCCGTCCGTACGTTTATACCTGTGTTTTTGGTCGCTCTCTCTACCTTGGTATACAACCTTTATTGCAAGAGTGAACATCACTGAGCAGCTCTTGAACGTTTTTTTTTCTCCATTTCAATAAACTCAATAGTAGAGAGCACATGGAGAGAGGGACATCGTAAAGTAATGCAGTAAAACAGCAGTAGATTGGATTTTAGTGGATATACCGCTTGCACTGGGAATGCACCAGGCGACAAGAGATCACAATGGCCATATTACCAAGACCAGTTGATAATGACGAGGCATCAGTATAAAGTCACACTTGATTTGCATATTTCTCATTGTTGACTTTTTTGTGAGTTCCACTCAAAAAGATTGATTATTACGACCGGAGAAGAACTGCGAAAGAGAAATGAGAGTGGATGGTGGACTCCGAGCATAGCCAATTTTCTCACCGGTCCTCTTAAAAAATCCCTGTGACCACTCTGATGCTATGAGCAGGCAAAACAAGCAGGCACATCTGTACACATCATTCTCTCTATCACATCAAATCAATCCTCAACTCTTTCCACAGAGCGTCACGTCAAGACTAAACGACGAACTTCGACCGTCAGTCTGATATTGCTTACTTAATGCAACACATGTCTCCTCGAAAAAGTTATTATGGCGAAATAAAAAAACGTTTGTTTTCACGGCAAGAAAGACACTAAGAAGTCAATAAAATACAACAAAACCAGAGTGTGCATAACTTATTCCCAAAAACAAGAAGACTTTTTAGAAGCACACACACTTTATAATAATAAACCTGAATCCGTTCATATTACCAGAAAACGAACGTCTTATACCCCCATCCATACATACAAACATAAAATATCCATAAGAATGCGATCCGTGTAAATGTAGCGACAAGGTTCACACAAGAACATTAAAAAGAAAGTAAGAGCAGTAGCAGTGTAACTCAGCAGCACATTGGTTTATTAACCAGTCAAAAAAGGCAGATGTGATGTGATTCCATCATTTCCATCCATGTATACATATCCATCACTCACACAATCAGGAGCACTGCTTACTATGGAATATGTAGGTATATGTATAGTAACCAACCATTATGCAAAACGAGCATTATTTTACCCATGTACACATAACTCCCAACTGGTTCATTCTCCTCTTCTACGTTTACTTAAGCAACGGCAAAACATGTACAGCTCTACTACTCCGAAATTTCACGTCCTTTCAATTCATTTTCGATGCCCACATCATAATATCACCTTTTTCCTCCTATCATAAATATTATTCGTGACGGACATGACCAAAAGACCTGGGAAGGCTAGAGTTATTGAAAAAAAATATCACATTTGAGAAAAAGGAAGACGACGAGCAGCCTCAAAACGGGTAAAAACAATTATGATTTAATATCATATTTTACCCGTCATCCTCACAAAAAAATCATCTGTACGGTGCTTAGTAGCTTTTGGTTTCTCAAATAATCTTATCTGCCCGTCGAAGAACGGTGTGACGAACAGACATCATGACATGACTTCTTTCAAAAGATGATGATTACCTGAATAGCCTTCCCTTCCCTAGCGTTCCTTGAACATAGGCCGCATTCAGACACGTACGTACATGTTCACCAAAAGATAACATATTTACATGAATATTATTAACTGGCATGGCAGGACCAACCGGGAAGAAACAGTAAAGAAATATAATGATCAGCCAAATAGAGGCATAAGGAGTATGGTTAATTGGTCGATTTTAGTTTAGCAATGTGGTATTTTATGGTAAGGATCGCAAATCGTCAGTCAGCCCGTCGATTGACCGTCGTCGTCGTCAGCAGCAGTCAGTCGTCCTGTGGGAAAGAAAAGGAAAAGTCCCAGGGGCGATACAAGATTACATTTGGCGAGGAAGAAAAAAAAACAGGTTCGTTGTGCTGTACGACTACACGACTCGACTACCATCTTTTCCCTCTAGACGAATATTCTTCGAAAAATTTGTATATGCGTGTATGCATATCCCAACTGTTATTATATGAGGTAATACATGGAATCATCGTTTTTCCTTTTGGATGTACTGTTTCACGACTAATAATAATGTTCACGGTCACACATTCGCAAAATGTGCGGAGATTAGGGACGTAACGTAAAGTGAAAGATGCTGGGTGACGGGGTGCTCTTCTTGCTACTACTTACTTCTCCCAAAGCTACTTCAAATTCAGGAGATGATGCGTGGCGATCATCATGAAGATCTACTGTGATCAAAATTAGCTGCAAATCTGCTTCTGTTGTTTTTTTGCTACCATTAACTCCCGTATTTAGAAAGAACAAAGCCTTGAGGCTTTCCTTTTTTATACACACTGTACGAAACTGTATGAAACACACCTATCAATAATAATAATAATAATGATAGTAAATGATAATAATAATAATAACAGAGGGAAAAAGGAACGTTTTCTGTTTGGCTGCTGGGATGTGTGTGTGGATAAAGTGTAGCAAAATCAGGGATATATAAGTATTTTTCGTGTAGACGGATTGCGATTGCGATAGCTGCAACGGGGAAAGAAAGATCAAAACTTGACGTGTGATACTTTTAATGATAAAAACTAAATCATCATAAGAAAATAATAAGGAGTTTGCTTTTTTGGGGGAATCAAGAATCAACAAAGAGTTTCATTCGGGCCCTTTACCTCAGTTTATTGTCAGCTTTATAAGTACATCAGTCAATCACGGGAGGATAATAGGAAGGGAAAAAATGGGCATCAAAAAAGGAAAATAATGAGACTTATGATATGACTGTTGAGTTTGGAATGTTTTTCTCGTCTTTTGTGAGAAAAAAATATATGAATCATACAGACCACTTAAATTCTTTATTGGACACTAACAAAAGTAAAGTACACAGTCTGAGTGACTGCTGGATAACCTGTCCGAGTAGTGGATCAAAAGTGGAATGATACATCGTGTTGTTGAGAAAAAGAAAAACCACAAAAAAGCACTTGAAAGTGGTGCGCGGTGCGGTACCTCTTTTCCACACACACACAGCCTCGCCCTTTTTCAACTTTCCAACAAAAGTGGTTCGTCGGTCTTGAGAGCGGAGAAAAAAAATAAGGTTTAACTTTTGACAAAATTGAGTAAGTCATAAGAAGTGAGTGACTTGAGAGAGATTTCTTGAGAAACCCACAGTTCCACAATTGCTTCACATTATTAGCCGTGTTCACACACACATCGAACATATGGAGGGGCACACGGGAGCAAACAAGTATAAAAAAAATCAAGTTTATGTTTGACTGGCTATTACATTATATTATATTATAATAATATCAGAAATGGAAAAGGTAAAGTGCTCAAGTATGTATATTGATAATAATAGTGGCAATAATATAATATGTCAGGATGAAAAGACCAGGCCCAGCCAGCACCGGTGAACCATGCATGAAATGAGCAATGCTCATCATCATCACCACATCTCACATGGAATGTATATATCCAAGAAGAGCTGGCTGTGGCTGAGCCGTATTATGTATATGACCGACGGAATAATAACGACGACGACTTTTCTTGCCCCTACCTTTTTCTTGCTACTCGCTCCACTACTTGCTCTTTTTTTCTTCTGCGATACAATTAAATTGGCCTAATTGTTGATGCAGCTCGCGTTCTCGGACGGTTCTTAATTGGAGCCCTATATCGTTTTTCTTGTGTGCTTTGAATGTTGTTATTGTTGTTGAGTATGTTACTTGAGTTGGTTGAGCTAAACCTGACTACTTGTTATAGTGGCTTATGCAAGTTTTAACAAGTAAGTATTCATGATGCGTCACCATCAACCAGGTTATTACACACTATATATATACTATTCTGATATGCATATAGGCTTCTTGTTTGTAGATATCTACCTGGGACAGGAACATTTTGGAGGATCAGCATCAGAAAAAGACAGGTATGGAGCAGGAGGAGAAGGAGCAGCAGCAGCAGTAACATCACTTCGCCAGTCAAGAGATCATAGATACACTTACACAGCAGTAGGCGCTATAAAAGCTAAAGGAAAAGGGGAAAAATCCGGTAACCTGCCTGGGATTATCAACAGCATGCATGTAAAGAAAGACGTACCACCAAACTGCTATACATATTACACCAGACCAAGAAAAGAGACAGGAGAAAAAATCATCAATTTTTTTTCTCTCTCGTTTTTTCCTCTTTTCCTTCGTCTTCAGATGCACTTATCATTATTATTAAAACTTGTTAGTTATTCCATCCATCTATCCTTCCATAGATCAAGATGGATGGGTGATAGCTGAACTTAAACTACGGGAACATGAGACCATACGTTTTCAGAAGTGACTAGTCTGGAGCACTACTTGCGTCTCAGGTTTTATATAATACTATATATTTTGTTGGCAGAGTCAAAGGGCAGCTTTTTCCATTTCCATGCACATATGTATCACCATCCGAGTGATTGTTGGAGTTCTATTTTTCTTCTAATCAGATCTAAAGGCTGTGTGCTTATGGAATCCTATTACGAAGTATTATCATAGGAGCTAGAAATTCGTTTATAAAATTGGACATGAACAAAACATCCTTCCGTTTTTCGTACAATTTACTTACGAATTCCACATGCATTACGTGTGTACATACACCATCCATCTCTCTTTTCTTTTTTTACAATCATCAATTGTGTAAAAACGACTTCCCTAATTTTATGCCACCGCTGTTGAGTATTACCACCCCATTCCCTGTCTTTTAAGCTCTTGACAGCCCAATAAACTTTGTTTTTTTATGCTTTGTTTTTTCACGAATCCATATAACCCGTCGTCTGTACCCGTGTGTAAATCCCTTTTGAAGTTGTAAAAAACGTATATGAGAAAATCCAACCTTTTAAGTGCCATACCATCATCACATCATGACAGAGGATTCCCTCTGACACGGAAACTGACTTGAGTGAATGACGAGTGGGCGATATCTTTCTTAAGTGCACCTTACCGCTTTCTTCGCCACTCCATCTACTTTAACAAGCATATAAATGGAGAGCGAATAATTAGAAGAGAGATCCCTTTTTGTGTGAAGTTTATTTTTTTTATTAAAAAAATAATGTTCCAAAAGCTTGTCAGTTCGTCTGATGCTATACTCATGCAACAGAAACTGGAAAGGGGAAAGAAAGAAATATTTTCAACCCAATTTTTATTGCCTCAAATTGGCCGGAATTGGATGAGCCAGTAAAGAACAAAAATTTCTGGGGAGCCCTTATCCTTCCTTTCCCTTCATTTCAATACAACATGCCACATTTTGCACGAAAAATAAATGGGTGAGCAGGAACATGCTATATACATCCAACCAGCTCACATCCTACCTAACGGCCGTCTTAGAAAAGCACGACACGAGCAGCATAAAAACGTCTTCCGTTCCGCCCGTTTAAGGATGACATAAAAAACGTGAAGGCCCAGGCAGACCCACGTACCATTGTTTTTATGCGATCATTGGATATCGCTGTCATGACTTACAGCTTATTATATAAGGTTCTATCATTTTCCTGTGAATGAATGGGAATTATGCAAGCATCACGTCTCGCCGCCACAAAGAAACGTGTGGCATACGGCTGCGAGACTTTTACTTACTTATTGTTAAAGGCAAGACATATATACCTCACCTCAGGAGAAAAAAGGGGCAAGCATGAGTACAAGCCATATCCGTTGAGTGAGATCAAGATCAATACGAGGAAACCTGTAGGTGCTCTATCCTTTCATATCAAAGGGGTACAAGTCGGACGGAACGCTCTTTTCTGAATGGGAACTGTCATGTTCTTCCACACTCACACAGCACATGTGCGGTGCGAGGAAAGAAGTTTTTACAGCCACCTAATAAGTAACAATCATCCAGAAAAAAAGAAAACCACGGAAAGTTTAAAATAATCATTTTCATCTGTAATGAGGATAATGGTAATCTTAATGAGGGTAGTTAACGGTCTCCTCACACAGGAAGCAACCTCTTCTCTTAAGACAAACGACAAGACACCATGAGACTTTATGAGTGGATGGGTGATATGGGGCACTCGCAGCTCTTCCCAATTTTCAACAATAAAAGGGGAAAAATAATAAAAAATAGAAAGGAAAAGGGGGAAATCGGGAAACTGACTGACTGGAAAACTGTAAAGTTTAATATAAAAAATGAAGTTTTATTGCTAAAAACGCCATAAGGTAACTCGTCGTGATGTGGCCGGGTTCGTATGGGAGTATGATGATGACAAGACAAGCTGCTATAATATAAGGCGCCTACAGTGGGACTTATATTACGTATTTCAGGTTTTGAGTAAAAACGGACATTTTCAAGAACGTACTGACACATGTAAATAAAATAAGAAAGAGGAAAGGGTAGAAATAGGAGCAGCTAGCTAGGATCCGAGCATCGAACCATACTTGCATGCAAGGTGAGCTGCTTCAGGATAGCTACAAGACGTAGTAAAATAATTGATGTAGGGAATAATATTTTTTACTAGTTTTCTCTATAATTAAACCCACGAAGAGGGAAAGAAGAACGTCGAACGCTAAGGTGCCTATATGGAATGCCTATACCTACGTACTACGTACGTAATATAACTACATCCGACTGTTTTCTCTCCTACGCATTTTTTAGATAACGCACTGAATTCCCCGATAAAAATCTGATAATAATGCATTACCAGTGTACTCTTGGCTACTCACTCCCATCATGATCCAAAGTATTTTTTTTTCTAATTTCTCATCATCTCTCAAGGGGCAAATGAGTGCAGAAGGCGTTATATTTTTATTTCTTTTTTATGCACCCCTTTTGAAAAGAGAGAAAGAAAAAGAGTTTATTTGCATTTGCAAAATAGGGATTAAAACCTGAATCCGATAACACAAAATACCCTGCAAGTAAACTATATATTTTTTATCATTGTATGCTATTGGGATTAACAGACAAGGAAATAACTCATCATCGTTAACCCAGACAAGCGAGTAAAAGTATAAGTGCCCGTAACTGAACTGGAAACTGAGGAAATAAACGTACAAATAAAAGGATTATACGATTACGCGTAAACTAGTTTTTTTTCATTCGTTTCATGTCAAATATCTTGAATTAACCTTTCATTCCATTAATTGCAATGTGTGAGCTGGCAAACTGAGAAAACACCGTATAACACTAAAAATTTTTTTATTCTGGTGATAAAAATCTCCTAAATTGTGATTCAATTCGATACACATTTGTCTGCAGGTGTATATGCATTTAGCAGTCTAAACGAGAGAAAATGAGTGGCATGGTGTGCCCCTCACTCAGAACAGATTCATTTCCCAGACTCCCTCCCTCCCTCTCAGTCAGTCGCTTATCATTTGTGAAAAAAAGTCATTCAGTCATCGGGCTGAACGAACGAAGACAATAATTATTTGCTGCAATGTGCTCCCAGGATGATGACTACTGTTTTACAAGCTGATCCTTTTTTGATTAGAAAAAAGTAACAGTATAGAGGAGTAGTGTGGCGGTGGCAGAAGTTATAATTTTTTTTATTAGGAATACAATAAAAAGGAGCAAGACTGAACACACTGTTGGTTGATGGCTGACTGATATATATCATCTATAATTCTGATTTGAATATAAGCCTCACAAAAGATCGAACAGGTTAAAAAAGAGCAAAAATTAAGTAAGTACGGTAGCACTAAAGGAATAATAATTTATTCCATTTTCTTTCTAAACTTGTTCAATCCAATAATCAAAAAGATAAGAAATGATGGGTCATGATCATCATCATCATCATCATCACGTGTAATTAATAAGGAGCATTTCAAGCTTCTGGATTTGACCCTTGGAGCGATCCACTGTGCTTGCTCAGGTTGAGGTATGGGTTTTGAGTTTTTTGAGCTCTCTCTGCTCGGGATCGGGATATTTCTTGTGAAAACCGTCTTCTCAATCATGAAAATGTTGGATGATAGATAATAATGCCCTCATGCCTTTCTCTCAGATTTACATACATGATCCCTTAGGACATCATATTATCACCGGGATAATATGCATATAAACTTTGTCCGATGCCTATATACCCAAGGAAATTTTAAGGATTATCACGAAACAGGAGCAGAAAAGGAGTAAAGTGGTAGCAGCCATGCAACTTGTTTCTGTTTTAATAGTCACCTTTTTTCTCTCATCTCATCCTATAATAATTCTCTGATGAGGAGTTGTTTGTTATTTACTGTTGAACAAGTAAAGCAAAGGGGAAGAAGTGAGCCGAATAATGATCATCCCAAGAAAAAGGGTGTATTGCTCGGATGTACGTAGGTATGTACATATTGGAAACATGCTTTGATTTCTTGATTCACATAAAAATCAAGCTTATTATCCCCGAATCCAGAGTTACGCTAGCTATTTACACTCCACAAGTTTTGAGGTATGTACATAACAACATGCTACCTGACTTGAACTAGTTGTAGTCGGTCAGATTGTAAATTGGTTTGAAAGCCAGTGATTTGATACATACAGGTGGATGAGAAAAGAACTCTGTAATATGCTCTCTGTCTCTCTGTAGGCAGGCATGCAGGCAGGGTATATGGAACATGGGATCTTTGAGAAAAGCCTGAAATGCGAACACGAAGAACTGGAATGGAAAACTGGAAAATTAAATCCACCAAGAGAGAAAAAATCCACTGAGAATAAGATAGAGATCCTTTAAGGCCATGCCGGCATCGCGTTTTCTTTTTGTATGAATGGTTTCATCGTTTTTTAGTTATTTATAAAAGGTCTTTAGGCAATCCGTGCACATATAAATATATCTGTGAAGCTGAACTGAACGTATTTTAGAAACATGTACTTATTACCATCAAATCGACAACGCCAGTAGCTACTGCTCCTTCTCTATTAATGATTCTGCATTCAGGAGGAAAAGAAGAAAAACATCATCAATACGGCTACCCATTACATAAAACTATTGTTCCTTTTATTACGCTATTCTTAAACTATATAAGCTTATAACACCTTTCTGCCCTGCCTGCTCACATTTTTGTGCACTCTTGCTCCCTCGTCTCTTGATTGTGATTATGGCTTTTTGTTTCAAACGTTCACCTTCACTTTACTGCTCCTTTCTATTTAAAAAAAAATGCTTAATACCACCAATTTGAATGCATGAAGTGAGCATACATTACAACCAGGCAGCCAGTAAGCAGTAGACGTACCCAACAGAAAAAAAATATAACCGAAGAGGTTTGACAATATAACTCCTCCTATTTTCATCCTATTTCCACATAATAAACCTTTCACAGTTGAAGCTGTAAATGTCAAAAATTTTCAACTATCTCTGGTCTTTTTTCAGATCCTTATCTAAACATCATAATATCACAATGTTTTTATAGATTTATATATCAAGTTCAACTTGGACTCTTGATTGGTACTATGATATCAAGCCAAGCGATTTATACAGAATTTGCGTCATGATTGCCATATTTTACGAATGCAGAGCAGAAGGGAGAGGACACCATTAGATCCCAGCAAAATTCCCAGGGTTTGCTTTTTTCGTCACCGACGAGGTGGAGAAGGGTAGGGTAGACAAGGTCGAGAAAAGAATGGGATGAAGTAAGGCAATATGGTCAGCACTCAGCAGCATCGTCTTGTTCGATACTCTTGGCTCATTTCAGTTTCTCGATTGTGCATACGCTACGGCTACGCTACTCTTCTGCAATATGCAAAAGGTTCATCGAGCCATCAGTTCTTATGTCTTCCTGATACTGCAGATGGAATACAGAATAGGTAATAAGTATTCAGGAAAAAGCAGTCAATCCGGATCACAACGATATCTTATTAACTCTCATATCATATCTCATTCTCATGGTCATGTTGGTGGAAGATCAGAGAGCAAAGGAAGAAAACGTATGGAAAAACTGTGCATTACATATTCACCTTGTTTTTTCACAAGAGGACAATAATAATTGGACAGAATATTTCACTTTACAATAACAAGAACAACAACATTCACTTTTCAAGATAGATATGGTTTTGATTTTTTTGGAAGTAAAAAGTAGAGAAAAGAAAGAAGAAGACTGTTACTTTTTGGCCATGAATTGTGACTTCTCTCTCAGAAGAAAGATGACTTTTGTGGTGGCTCAGGATGAGAGCATAATTTACCACTGTCGGTCGGGTCGACAGACCGGGGCTTCGGGGTGATCTATTTTGTATGCTTGTGGGCGACCACGACCACTATCCTTATTAAATGCAGGTAGAGTATATGAGTACAGTCCCAGCAGCAGCTCTATTACTAGCCACGTAGACAACATAGCGTGCAGCAGAGGAGCAGGCATGCACAATGCCAAATGCACACCAGCAACGATACCGGCAGTGATAATAGTAATAATAATAATAATATGGGGAAAAAGTTTTTTTTAACAAGAAAGAGACAGGCATTTCATTATCCGCTACCTTTTCAGCTTGCTTACGAACCTATTAGTATTAGCCAGAGTGGCACTTAGTATGCATTATGCACGTCTCTCTCCTACAATATAACCTCTGCAAAAGCCCATCATTATTATTATTATTAATACTCACTCATCATCATATCGCTCCTCCACGAGAACAACATGGCCAACGAGTGGGATACCATGCACGGATGCATATGTCATCCAGTGGGAGAAGCCAAAAGTCATATGCTACACAAGGTGTATAATACTAACTACTACTGCGTGGTCCTGTTGTCTGTGTGATGCCTGTTGCCTGTTGCATTTATTACACTTTTTTCTTGGATTCTTAAAAGTCGAAACGAGAAACAACTGATAAGGATAAGACCAAGTCATGCATGTCATGCAAAGTAAAGTCCACAGTGAAACTGAACGCCACCAAAAAAGAAGAGCATGCAGAGCACCACACCGCGCTCCATCACAAGGGCATATCATCTTCAAAGGAAAAGAGTGAAATAAAACGAGAGAAATTGTATAAAAAACTGGTTAGAAATGCACGACCAGTAGCCAGCAAGCAAGCAAAGCAGGAGCATTTGCAGCAGCACCAGTCAAAAACTAGATCTTACACTTTAAGGGTAACAGATGGAAGATTTTTTTCGTTTGTTCGGTCGGTCGGTCGGATATGCAGTAACAATATTTTTCTCTTTTGCCCAAGTAACGAAGGAAGATGGATAAGCAACATTGGAATTATAATAATAATGGTGGAGGTGCATGGTGTATATATATAACACTCAATATGAACATCTTCAACTGCTTCTTTGCTTTTTGATGGATTATTAACTTACCGGTTTTTCTCTAAAAATCCCTCAAGGCTCTGATTCTTATCACTCCGAAAGCTACAGAGTTCAGAAACTGCTACCAATCCTGCATACTGCTCCTGTCCTGTTTTTCTCTGATGATTATGATGAGATGATGAGAATTCTCGGGATATATACATTCATGCATGCTAATATGATGCCAAGTGATGGGATGGATGTGAAGTGGATGCTATGACGCTCCAACGAACGACTCACAATTACAATCCACTCGCGGTGTCTTATGCAGGCTTGTCGGACATACGGGCCAAGAAGTCTGTCTGAGTCTAAGCTTAAGCTTATCCTCTTTCTTTGCCCCTTTCTCATTACTACCTTTCGTTAAAATTCTGGACCATGGACCACCACTTCATACCCGAAAAGATTTATTGATGATGATGGTGATACAAAGAGAGAGCATGTTTGTAATCTGCCATTCGAAGATTCATCTCCTGCCACAAAAATAACATTATATGCGTCACCAGAAAGAAAACCACGTTTGCTCATGACTGACGTTTTTAATGAGTTTGCCAATGTTAGCCTGCACATTAATCAATGGCCTGTATTCCGCGAAAGCAAAACGAATTCATCTTTCATAGCCTCAAATTAATTTCATTGACGCGAACTACCGGCTTGGATTTGGTGTCTTTATCTTGCTCAACAAGTTCCAAATCTTGGTTTCATACAGCCTCTAATAAACAACACAGCGACGCGACCAAGGTATCCTGATCCTGATTGCAAGACGGAATGATATAAAAATTCGTTTTGTCAGGTGTGAATAAGCAAAGTTAGCTTATCCACTTGGGATCCTCATATTTCCACATCCGTTCAGTTGCTAATAATGTTTGTAACCTGTTTGTGTCTACCTCACGTAGTTGTAATTGTTGTAATCATGTTTTTTTTATTTCAACACAAACTTTCTGGGTACGAACACAAAACACAACTACACACGGTTGTCTGCTCTGCTATCTCCTTTGTTCTATATGCATCTAACCTCAAACTTCCACGCTATGTATATCCGTGTGTGTGGTGTGGTGTGGGGCTGCTGGGGACGACCGCGACGGTACCTACCTACTTTTTCCAGATTAAGATCAAATTTCTTTCCTTTCGCTTGCAAAACCACGAGCGAGTGAGTAATCTGCATTTCGTTAAAACAACAGCGAGAGCACAAGAGTAAAAATTTTCACGTGAAAATGGTTAATGATGATTATGATGAATTGATGCGATAATAATGCACTGAATAAGTATTATCTCAAGTCTGCGAGAATTCCTATGAAAAATACATAATATATGAGCATAGTTGTGGTTGGTGTAGTCAGCAAGTTGGGTAGTATGGTATGTTATTTACAGACAGAGAAAGAGCAAATTACGAAAAAATCCATATTGTTGCAAGTTGTATTTACCCACAACTATCCATCCAACAACAGCATCATCATTAAACAACAGCAGGTTTCTACTATATATGAAGCTATACTATACTACCACAACATAACTATATAAAAATACTAAATAATCCCTGAAAAAATCTTTTTCAATCTCATTACGTGCCGTGTGGCAAGTAAAAGGTAGAAAAATTTGTTGGGAGTTTGCTACACAAGAAGAAGAAGTGCAAATGAGAGAGATATATGAGATATGCACAAGAAAAAAACAAAAAGTTTTCCAAAGTCCGTTTTCACTTGTTTACGTGCTTAACAATATGACGATTTGCCCATCTGCTGTGACGAAGGAAAAAGGTATAAACGAGTAATGCGTAATGTACTACGAAAGGTAGGAAAAAATTCTTTTTTGAAGGGAAAAATTAGTGGTTTTGCCAAAGGGTTTCTAGGAATGTAATAATATGTATTAATAATAACGCTTTTGGATTGGAACTTGCTTTGCCATTGGCAAGGAACTATGCATGGTATTGCAGGTAGCTTATGAAAAAACTGGACTAATGCAAGTTTACTTCATTGGAAAAATGTTGGAATTGGAAACAGCAGAGCACACACGGCTAGCCAGGAGTATGCTGAAATGCAATGATGAGGAGCCTAGTAATTATATACAATGACTGAATATATTTCTCTAGGCAAAATATCATTTTTAAAACGAAATGAACATAATGTGTAGTCTTATCAATTTAGAACGAAAATAATCAAGAAAAAATCTTATGAAATGGGTAGGTTCACGAAGGTACGTAATGATATGGGGAGATTAAATGTTTTAGCGGTAGAATCACCTTTTTGCCTCACTTAATTTTTGAACAGTTCATTTAAAGGTGCATCAAAGGGAATCCTGGCAAACTGCTACAAAAAAATGTACGCAATCATAAAACCTTACCTAATTTTTATCTAGCACGATCTTTAGAAGATAGTAGCTACTACAGACAGAGTACAAAGTGAGCGAGCACTTTTTTTCTGAACATTTTAAACTAACAACAAAAATATACCTAACTCTAACTCTTGTCAAGCTGTTCCATTTATTTTTACATGTTATCTGCGACATTTCACTGCACAGCAGCACTCCGTGGTCAACTGGAAATGGTCAGCGTGAACAGAGCAAACTTTTATATCAGCAGTCTGATGTCATGTAGAGTCGACACTAGTCAGCATCACCTCAGCATGTTTCCAAGCCCTTTAACAACCATATATCAAAGAGTCCTTCTGGTAGCGTCCGACAATTATGTGATATTTCTAGCTGATATTATACCGAGTTTTTTTAGCTCATTGATACTTTAACTAACATGCCCAATTTCCAACCTTTTCCAGCCAACAACATTTCGAAATGTTGCATCACGTTCCCCCTCTGCCTGCACTGCACCGCACCGGTGATATACTTAATGAATGACAAAATCATAAGGTAGAAAGCGTAAAGCACTTAAAAACAACGAGGAGAAGAGACAAAGCTGATTGAGATGGGAATATATATACTTAGGAGACAAAAAGCTGACTTTCATGTCCTTACCTTCACATGTGTCATCCGATGGTAGTAGAGATTACTGGAGGCTGCAATAAGATGGAAAAAAGTTGCCTTTTAATTGACATGTTCTTGAAAGATTTAATGAGCAAGGAGCAGTTGATAAGGGTCCAGCCAGTATCATTTACCAGCTTTTGTTGTCATTCCCCCTTAAAAAAGCGGTTACATTGTCGACTGGGCTGGGAGCAATAATGAGGAACTACGTGCAGTGTATGTTTGTGGGGACGGGACGACAAGATTGACAAGATCTCATTAAAGGTAACAAACAATCTTATAAAAGGAATCATAAGGGTACCAGCCATATAGCCAGCCAGTAAGGAACACATTGTGGGAAAAGGGCAAAAGCAAAAGGGTCTGTTGACTTGATAAATGAACTGTGAAATGCACGGCATTTATATATAAAAAAGGGGCCCTTGCTGTATGGATGGATGGACTGGTCTGGTATACTGGGTCTACTACTGGGGAACCCAAACAAGCGGTAGTATCCTTTACAAGGACAACAACAGCTCATTCATCATCACAAAAGCGCTAGGAACAAAAGCGGAGTGTCAGAGCGTAGGGACCACCACTCACAATCAGTACTACTCACCTGTGAAGCGCTTTCCGCATGTAGGGCACTCGTGTGGCTTTTCCCCAGAATGGATACGGCGATGAGTATTGAGTGACGACGAAGTACTGAATGCCTTTCCACAGACATCACAAGCGTGAGGCTTTTCACCTGTTGAAAATATAGTGAGTGGATAATAATTTTATGCATAAAAAAGTCCATGAAATGAAAGGATCATCTTTCGCTTTATGAGCTGTGAATGAGTTGCGTGAAGTGAACGTGAAGCTTGTCTTATAAATTGAATGAATTTGATTCTCTCTGGGCTTTAAATCGTGACTTGTGTTTCTTACAAAAGTATAATTACAGGATGAAATTGAAAAGTTGCCTTTTCATAAAATGTATGAATGCGGGGAAATGTGAAGGGATAATATGACTTGACAAGTGGAGAATTTATTATTTTAAAAAAACTGAGAATGCAGAAGGAAAAAATTATTTGTACGTTACCTGTATGAGTTCTCATATGTCTCTTGAGCAATGAAGGTCGATCAAAAGCTTTGGCACATACACTACATGGTAGCAGAGATCGCGATCTCTTGGATTTGGCAATTGTTGTTAAAATTGGTGGTGATACTGAACACTCATCTGATTCTCCGTCTGAACTATTTGGCTGAAACATTAAAAGTTGTAACCCACACATCAATCAAATCATAACTACTGCCACCAGGCCTTCCACTAGATACTCATCTATATCTCATAAAATTAGTTGGGATTTATAAAAAAACGCTTTTGACGTCAAGTCTATTAATTAGTCTTTGGCTTACCATCTTTTGAAAAACAGAGGTGGAGAGATCAAGTGGTACTTCTAACATTAAAGCTCTCATCGCCTGCTCGAATATCGCCTCCTTAATGGCCTTGGCAAGGTTGGCAGGGGATGAGTCTGGCGAGTATACGACAAGCTCGTCATTGACATCCAGGGGTTTCCTAACTTCATACATGATTTGTCCACTTGTTGTAATCACTTCCATCAAGTTAACTTCCGGTCCCATGAGCGGACTCTGCCTCAAGAATCGCACCCAACTCGCCGCACGAAACCCACTCCAGTAATAATATCGATCACTTTTCCCCCGCTCTAGGGCCAAACTCAATTTGTCATCAGTCCTGAGCGTGCCTTGGAACGGGGAGAAACGGAAACCACGATTGATTGTACAATTTGAGACCACAGTCAAGCTCTCATTCAACAAACTCAGACTTAGTTGTTCCGGGATGAGAACAAATGTCTCCATGTTGGAGTCGATCCCGGACGACGGGGGCGACACCGAAGAGGGAGATCTGTCCCGCAACTTTCTCCTCGTGGAATACATTGCGATATTATTCAAGTTACGTAAATGCACTTTTATACTTTCGTAATCAATTTTCCGGTATTGCACGCAGTTTCAGAGAGTTTCTCCAACTTTCACTTTGAAAAACACAGTGACATTAAGGCACACTTTGTTTCTTCCTGTCAACTAGCGTCAGACATGCTTCCCTCTATAACCCATTCCAGTCTTTGTAACAATGTCATTTCAATGTCACCTGTCACTTGCCAAATGATTTTGACATTGTCACCGTAAAAAAAGTCTTATAACACCCCCCTCTCGCCCTTGGCACTTGTCGCTTTCTTCGGGAGTCCTTGCTGGAAATTACATGGGCTTTCACTTACGGAGTGTCATTGACAGACCCTCTTCACGAAATTGACAGCCGTGTAATTCAATGCCGACACAATGAACCACATCCCAACTTTCCTTTTCTAACACCGTTCTATTGAATAGGGAATTTAAAAAAAAGTTTCTATTCTTACGTCACGCGCGTATTGTTCTTTTTATAAAAATGAATGAAACCGAGCCGACAATAACACTTTTGTGTCTTTTAGAGAGTATTGTTTAATTGTTACTTGGCTAACAATGAAGACCTACTTTCGGATATAATTATAAATAACCCTGGAGTTTGAGCAACACGAAGTAGGTTTCAAAACACAACCGTCACGACTTTTTTTTTCAAATGCATGGAATTATTGTTATATAACGACGCTAATGATCTGATCAGACAAAAGTAAATGAATCAGTGTTGTATACGTAGGTAGTCTAAACAGGTGAGTCTGCACGGGGTACTCTGAGAAACGTCAAAAAGGGTTGCTTTACTATTTCAGTTAGGTATATGTATAAACCGGTAAGGTGCCCTGCACAAGATCCCTTGATTCAACAGGTAGTTCTACCCTACAAAAGCTCTTGACTTGTTGACTACTGGACTTACTGAATCGTAATAATAACGTAAAAAACAAAAGGATCCCTTGTCTATCTTTTTTTCTCATTCTTTACTCACCTCCACCTCTTCTGGATCAAGAAAAGTAGGCATGCATGCATGGTGGGTTACTGCATTGTATGGGATATTATGCGTGTACGCGAGTATATATGGGAGAATGAGGATTATGTGTACTTGGTAAAGTCATAAGTGAAGGTAGGTGATCACATGGCGACTCATCAAGTGCTACTGGATCCCACGTATTGTGATCAAAAGAAGAAGAAAAAACGGTAGGAGTCCGATAATGTTTTTCAGAAGCGGACCATCAGCATATTATTCGTATTGTACAGGAGGCTGTGTGTGTGTGTGCGTTTTCTGTATGACAAGGAGCAAACACACACACTCTTGCTCACGTACACACACTCACACATCAGGTAAGTAGCCAAAAAACCGTCTTTTAAGGTGGTGAGGAAGCAGCTTCGCAATACAATGCCCAAAGTAAAGCATATATTACAAGAAGGGCCAGAAGGAGCAGACAAGACGCGGAGAAGAATGGGAAGAGTTAGTAGGTAATATTAAGTAAGTACCTGTCTGGCAGGCAGAAGGAGCAGGAGGAGAGCATCATCATTATATCATCATGAGGAAAAAACTCATAGCTTCTTACCTGCACCACCATCGGACTCGATACCTTTTCTGTCTCTGCATGTGTATGTGTATATATATGTATATATATTATTGTTGAGTGTGGTGCATTTGATACACATGCGGTCGACCGTCGGGATGATCCATGCACCCATACATACATGCATTACCCATATATACCACTTATCTTGAGAACGTATCTTTCTGGTCCAATCTTTTTCTGCGCATCCGTACCCGAACCAATATGGCTTAAAACGTACTTCCAGAGGTCGGCATCGGGGAGCGGATGCATGAGCGAATAAAAAGTGAACTGGTTAACTGGTAGCTTACCACATTGTTTTAATAATAATAATAACAGGTATTCTTTGGAAAGAGGCACATTTGATATGTATCGGGGTGCTTGTTCCTCCTGGATTTTTCCTAAGAGCGTGAGCAAGTTTGGGCTGTATACATTGTTGAATTTAGAGCACCTCGGATCCCACCACATTGTTGGTGTTGGTAATGCATAAGTTGTGTTTCTGGAATTAGATGATTTTCCTTTGACTCGCCTTCACCCTTTTGCCTGTGGCATGCTCTGCTCAGGCTTTTTATTTCTCAGAGATTTTTTTTTTATTTCAAAAGGAGAAGCAGCCACCTTTCGCTCTAGCTCCTGTTTGAAACTGGTAGCAGAGAGTAGCTCCCATGTTATGTAAATACTCTGCCAAATACTTATAATATATCACATTGAAGAAGTTTTAATTGCGGAGGAAAAAGGCGTATAGAACATTTTAACTTTCATCTCGTCATCATCAAAAAAACATCTAGTAATTCCTCTCGGGGAAGACTGAAAAAAAAATCACGGTTGATAAATGTTCTTTAAGGTTTATATACTTTTAGCTCGTTTCGCTTTTAATTTTTACGAGGAAAACCAGTAAACAAAGACGGGCATGGTAAAATTACGGACTTGCCCATGCCATATATCGCCTGACGCATAACTTACCTGTATGCATAACTATGCATACACAATGGTAGTGAGACCAAAACGTAATTGATCTGGTCCTGGTCTGTTAGTGTCCCGTGTGAAGTGAATAGACTACGTGCTTGTTTTTCGTAAAGCGTATATGGCAAAAATGATTGCTCTTGTTCTGATTGTTTTTTTCCTTCTTCTGTCCCATCATCGTATCATCGTATCATCATGATCCCCAGTTGATTGTACAAACTGCTGGGTTATATATGTACCACAGACCGGTCAACAGCAGCATCAATCTCGATGAAAAATTATCTTCGTGTAGCTTGGTGTTGAAGATCGCCATACAAACCCATGTTACAAAGCGTTAGATAGAATGCACCACTCTGTTGCTAACAACTTATTAATCTCTATAAGTAGAGTAGAGGTGTAGTACGCAGGCATATTTTCTCACTTGTTTTTTGCATTTGGCAACTGGTGCATTGTATTTTCCATCTCATTACCGTCATCCCTTTCTTGCACGGAGGGCTACTACGACTGGAGCTTTACTTGGCTTTGGGTGTACCACACCCCGACCGACGACTAATTCCATAACTTTTTTTTGTTCATTTTATGCAAAATCATAGAAGGTGCTGCTACCGTTTTGTCGATATGTGCACGAAGCACGAGTATATATGGGTTTATGCCTATATTCCCCCAAAAAGATATATGGAAAAACAGGAAAAAAATAATTATACACACATGCACCCATAATGGAATGGGTGTATATTTTGTGTAATTATTGGTCACAATGAATGCAGGCTGGTGTCCTGTATTGTGCGTCGCGTTGTTTTAGTTTTAGAGGTTTCCCTGTTTATTATCCTTGCATATTAAATTACGAGATCCCCTTTTTGTTTTTTCTTGATATTTTTTTTTTGCACAATCCAGTTTATTAGTCATTTCATCAAAAACGAAATGGATTTGAGTGGATCAACTAAAACAAAAAAATGTATGTTAACTGTCCGATAAGGAAATATACTTAAGTAAGTAAATGTGTAGTATATTGCTAATGTAGTTTATTCCTAACGAATAACAGTCAAAAAATTGCTTCAGTTTAACTTGACCAGACCACTAGATCGTCACATAGTCATCATCTCACCATCATCATCTTCATCACATCACAGATAATAAAAAAATTACATATCTATACAGTGGACTAGCTTGAGAACACATAAAAATCTGGACATATATAAACGTAACGTATCATACAGGAATATTAAGTATACCCATAACATACCATACGTATTAGAGCTACAGGTATAATGCGACCAAACATATACTTACTTTTAACCACAACCACAACAATTCAGTTTTCTTTTTCCTAGCTTATACGATATGGGCTATAAAATAATCCGACTATTTGGTGAAAATATAGCGTACCATTTGTGTATATAATTGTATGTAAGAATTCAGACGCGTACTTTTAAGCAATAAATATACAAACATATAATATGATATACCTACATAATATGTGTATGTATGTATGTGTGTGTGTGTACACTATACCTAAATAACTTGCTCCGTTTTCTGACGTGACTTCTTGCTTGACTCAACAACATTTTAAGTATCACTTATTATTTCGAGGGTATTATTAGAGTAACTAAAACATTACAGGTTATTTTGTATGTAAATGGAGTAGCTGCTACTGGATTTTGCTTTTTACGCAGATATTAAAATCCCTTTCCATTACTATTATTATATTACCATTAAAACCACAACATGCCCTGCACCTACATGCTTGCATACCACCAGAGAGAGAGAGAGAGAGGGAGAAGTGGAACTGCTCGCTTCTTTCTCACTCAATTTTTACAACAGCAGCAATGAGATTTTTTAATTTGATTTGTATTTCTTCTGAGCCTGAGCCACCTCCATATTTTCCATCACTATCTCAGGCAAACTCGTGTGCACGTACACACTACCATACACACACGTTGTCTTCGTTAGTGTTTCACTCTCCGCCATGCATGATGAGAAGTGAAAGGAAAAGGTTACGCTCCTGAAGAAAACCTGCGTAAATTTGTATCTTGTATGGAATCAGCATTGCACATTTTTTTTATACTTATTGCTAAACGCGTTATCAGAGATTAGTATTGCCTTTTAAATATTCATGCTTTCCTTCCTCTCCATAAAATTACGCTGCAGATTGCACTATATCTATTTAAAGAGGAATAGCCTTTGTGAAAGATTGTACCCGCTGAACCTGAACCGGAAAAGGATGGATGCATAGCTCTTCTCGATGAGATAACAAGTTATAGTACTGCTTACAAATATTAATAACGTGCGGAATTAAAGGGAAGTGGGCAAATCCCCAAATGGGATCCCTCATAAAAATCCCACTTATAAATTGTGTAACTATTTAACAAGGGTAACGACAAGATCTGATCAAGTCGTGAGCCTTATTGGATGGTATTAAAGATTAGTATACAGAGTTGGTAAAAAAAAGTTGGTAACAAGCTTTTACTCACGTAAATATCATTATGTAATAAAACGCAAATGAGTTATGATTCTCACTCTGCGAGAGAACCAGAAACAGAGCCACTGCTATTACAACAAAAGATAATCGTAAACATTATGAACGAGACGACTAGAGATTGACATCGCATCACATATATTTCATCATTAAATCACGATTGCTTTACTTTACACAATGTTCATCTGGTGGCTCACCCCGCCACGAATACAAACAACCTTTGAAATTGAATCACGCTCAATTTAAGCTATAACGAAGTCATCATATTAGTCCCGGTATTAAAGCATATCATTTCCCTTTATTAGTTCATATTTTATACGTGAGTAACCTGGGATCATTCATAAGCATTCTTGAATGATGATGCGTGGTGGTGATATAACCAGAGCATCAGCAAAGAATCAAGTCAGGAAGGTGTTGTTTCTCAAAGGTGGACTGTAATTTAGCAGTCAGAAAAAATGAAGAAGGGACCAGAAGTTCAAGCATGAACATGAAATATAGATGATGATTATGTACGATGCTCTCATTTTAATACATAATAATATTAGTTACACTAGGGAAGAAGAGGGAAAAATGAGAAATGGCTTTTTCTTATAATGCCATATAATATTTAGAGAAGAGTATATAAAAGGGTTGAGAAAAGTGTAGGTAGGTAGCTATTAATTCCCGATTGTTACATGCCTGAGCTAGTAACAGCCATTTCGTGTAATGCGTTTAATGTGAACATGGTGTAAGTATCGGTACATTTAATACAAACATGCGATTTCGTATCGATATTAAATCCAGGGAGAAAATTTGAGATTTCTTGTTGAGATATGTGGATATTATGATACCAGAGGGAACAATTGTGATTCTATCTTGTGTGATACAAAAAAGAGATTGTGATATGATTGTGAAGAAAGGGAATACTGACGATGAGAAAGAGAGGAGAGGAGAGATTATGTGAGGTTAAAAATTTTGATTAAAAAGGGATTCCCCTGCTGTATAGGATACTACTACTGTTCATTATCGTTTTTGTGCAAATGCACACTCATATATAGGAAATATGAATACTTGAAGAATGTATATACACTTGTCCAATGTAATACCTACATCAGCTTAAACATCATGAGTGAATTATTAGCAACGGTTAAAAGGTGCCTTTTATCATAGTGTTTAGAGTTGTTTAGAGCTAATTGCAGAGTAGAGAAAAACTTTTTTTCAGAAAAAAATCCAAGAAGGGACTTCTTTTCATGTGGAATTAAAACTGGGATCAGAGGGGGATCACCTTGATGAGGTTGATACATACTCGACTCGAGGATAATGATGATGTGCCACTGCTACTGGGTATTAAACATCACATCTCACAATAGCAATATGTACACACAAAATAACAATCTCATCCGAAATGAAATACAATCCACTAATCCATTCGATCAAGACAGAAGATGAGAAGATCTGATCTGCATACACATAAGGTATTTACCATGCGTGATGATGATCACCATCACCATTATCATCCTCATCCTCATGATCATCTTTTGAAAAAAAAAAAAAAGATGATCATCCAGAAGTAAGATTTTTTGTACTTTTTTCTCACAAGCATGCAATCCCAAAACTCAAAACGAGAAAAAAAATTCTTCCGAGCTCTCTCAAAACTAAATTTTCCTTCTCATCATGCCGCCCGAAATCTCTCTCGACATTGCATTTTGTTATACGACAGCTTGCTCCTGGCTACCGGAATACAGGCTCTTTCATTTTCCCCTTTCTGACTGACAGTGTAACACAACTAATGTAACAAATGGAAAAAATAGTTTTTATCTCTATTAAATAAAAAGGGATATCAATAATATTGCATTTTGTGGTCAAGTTGGAAATTGGAGAATGGGAATGGTACCTACGTATACACGTACCTTTTCTTTCTTTCGATATGAATGCTACTAATAATAATATCATTAAATGGTGTGTGTGTCTAGTGTAATCTGTTTGGCTACTGGTATTTGCCACAAAAGTAGCTTTGCATGCAGAGCAGAGTCGTCCCGACATGCATGCAAGTCGGAGTTTTTATGTAAGAGATACAGATCAAGCGAGAAAAGAGAGATGGATAAGTAATAGTTTGTGAAGAGAGAGTCAGGGAGAGAAGGAGAAATACTTAATAAATGCATATTGTGATTATTACGTGTTATGTTTTGATGAGTTTCAGCTACCGAATTGAAATGGACTAGATTGGCTACTTTTCTTCTGTGTATGATATCGTTATAGAGAGCAAGTGGTTTCTTCGAAGAAATCAAGAAGACAAGTCGACTTGTTTCGTTCAATCCCCCACTATTATTTCATACGAGAGCTTATATAAAATTCCAGCATCAAACAAATAACCAATTTTCGCCGTAGTAGTAGTAGTAGCAATAGTAGTTTTCTACTATGCATGCAAGCTGTTGCCCCTTTTATAGGTATATAGATATATATATGTGTGTACACGGTCGTCAGTATGGTGCGGGATAGGGAATAACTTATATCAAGGTGAAGTACAGTAGCAGTGAAAGAGTTAACAAAACATCATAAAATCAAATCGTTTCCTTCATGCCTGTCACGATGATACGCATCATTAGACTGTGTAGACTTAATGGGTAGTCTTTCTTCTTTTTCTCACAGATTATTATTATCATTTATATATATATAAACGGGGATGTGTAGCAGGATCAAACTTAAAATCGATCCTTATATACCTATACGCCTTTTAAAATACGAAGGTGAACATTGCACACGAAAAGGATGAAAAGTCGGCGGCTTCACGGACAAAAATAAGAGAAATGCCAGTTTGTTGGAAATATGTTGTTGTGGATAGCTAAAACTTGATCTCCTCTGTTTCGTTCGATATAGGCACCTATATACTTTGTTGTAATATAATCAAAATTGTATTTATATTAGTTAACCTTTTGGCTTTGTCCAATTGACTTTTCTCCCTTTTCACTTGCCTTCCATATTATTCTATATAATAATATTTCATATCAACATTTCACTTTTGGCATGGCATATTTTCGTGGCAGATGATGTGCTCGCTGCTACTGCTCTTGTTCCCCTCAATCTTTTATATTTTTTCTCGCTTATTCACCGCATTTACATATTTGCTACTGTTGTTACACTCTCAATCATCGTGGCTGTGTGTGGATGTTGTGGAGGTACAGAAGAAAATTTCCATTTATGATAAGCCTTCTCCCCTACTCACTTGCTATCATTATCGGAAGAAAATTACATGGATTCATTTTATTTATCGCAAGCAAAGGCATTCATCCATCCCTAAAAACCTTATCCCGAATATAATAATTTTTTTTCGTCTCTTCTGTCTTCTTTTCTCCAATGTTGCTTATGGCCCGAAGCAGAGCAGCATTTATGGCATAAAATTGGAGTCTTTAGGAGAGTGCAGCATATGTGCCTGTATACTGATACGGAGGGCTAGTGAAATGAGATCTTTTTCAGAACACGCATTTCTCTCATCTTGCAGTTAACACACAGTCAGTCAGCTCATTTTCAGTTACATAAACTAAACATGAGATCCACATTTCCAATCTGTCCGTAAAAAGAGAAAATATATGTATCGAACTGACGAGAGCCTGACGAGTGACATGCTTCTTTGCATACAAATTCATTTCGCAAATGGAAATCCTAATGATAAGCCCTGCCGCTCGCTTTGTCTTTAAAATATGTAACGTGTAATAAGTTTCCCATTTTCTCAGGCGAAAAAGGACTGTCCGATGTCCGTCCGATCCACTCTCGTTTTTACGACGCGCATGAAAAATGGTAAATTGAATTGAAGGAAGTAGATTTTCATGTGATGAGATTGAATTGATCGTCAAAAAGTTCATGATGATTTAGTGGACAGGGAGGAAGGCAGGTTGACGTTGGGGGAAGATACACACATAGGTTCCACTTTTATGTTTCCACTATTTGCTCAGTTGCGGTTCATCATGAAAATGAGATTCGTTACATTCCCTTTGTCTTTTGGTTCACGTGTGTTGATTTGAGATTACTGTTTCGCACTATTGCCCCTTGTTGTACAGTAATTAGCAGCTCGTTTGGCGTCGTCGTCGTCTTTTCGGTTTGGCAATGTTTGATTGGAACGGTTTACGTTTTAAAAATGTATGTAAATGTGTATCGCACTTATAATATCTATTTCATATTTAGCCTACAAGAAGAAGTACCAAAGTACTTGTCGTGTAAAATCATGCACATATTACCTATGCATACTTGCATATCTACTACAACATCTTACAAAGCTTTCTTCTTACTGTTGTTGCCACTTTTATCTTTGAATTTTTCCCGAACGTTATAGATGATCACACAGCCTGTGACGCATGCAATCGACAGTGCCAGCTGTATTAGAAGCCATAGAACAATATTCTGGACCTGTGCCTGCCCCAGTAATGATCTTCCAAATTTGCAGCAGATAATTGCCTCTGTGGCTGTGATAGCTCCTAACACCCAACATTGCGTCCCCACTCGTTTGCACCGTGCGTCCGTCACAAACACGTAGTATTGCCTGTGTAAAATCACACAAAAAAAACACAAGTTTACTTAATTTTTAGCTGTACAAACAACAAGAAACATAAGTATATCCACTTAACATGAGTGAAGATACAGATAAGAATACGTTTTACAAACTGTGAATCACAATCAAAGAATTTCCATTTGCATTTTTGCTATACCTATATCCGCTCTTCTACGAATACTCATCAATGTATTATTAATGCAAAATGTTTTTAACCCTTTTGCTTCTTCATCATCTCAAGTCTCGATCATAATGTCCATATTTGCATAAATCCATTTTTACATCCTTCTTCCTTGACATTTGCAGCTGCACCAGTAAGTGGTATAATGTGCAATAGGTATCTCTTTCTCGGCATTTGACTTTTTGGCATGAACACCAAATAACAAACAAGTTCGAGCATAAGAATGAACCACCATACCATCGCCACCGCACATGCATTCAGATTACTCCTATCTGCATGTCGTTACTGTATTGTAGAAAAAATGGCTGATTGTCTCTGTTCCAAGAATTTTTACTGATTTTCGTCATTTGTTCACTTAGATCAGTACCAGAAAAGATGTGTACAGTAAACTGTTTGCCTATTGAGTATCTTCTCTTCTCTCACGAAAACAAGTAGGAGAGCAAAGACAACACAGCAGTAGCATCGCGTTGTATGCATCATGTATGGATGACTACACGTAATGTGAATCCTCATCGAGGAAGATAAATCAGCTCAATAATTATGCAAAACACTTCTCTGGCTTGAAAACACAATCCCATCACGCTCTACCTCTCTCTCTCTCTCTCTCTGTCCCTCGCTCTGGCTGGACTCAAGCAGACAACAAAAAGGAGCAATCAAACGATCAAAATGTAACAGGTACTTTATGGACTAGAGGCGTGTACACGACAAAAACTATATGGTCCTATGATGATGACGATATGGACACAAAACGTGAACACAAGACGGAGAACACAACTAACAAGCAAGCCGATCTGACACATTCCTTATCTGATTTGATACATATGAGCTTCGCATTTCATAGAAGAAGCAAAAGAAAGGCATTAAAATAAAAAAGTGTATCATATCACTCTGCCTAACTAAACTATACACAATTGTGTATATTTCTGCCTGCGCGGTTGGACATGCCAGAAAAACAGCATTTATTGTTCAAGTGTAACCTTCAAAAAATATCTCGACACATGTGCCTTCTGTCTGTCTGTAGCAATTCTAGTAGGCAGATACTCTGCCTGCAGTGTACGTACGTACCCTACCTGCTTTTCATTTGCGTGGATGCCCGACGAGCAATCACATTTTTATTCATCTTTTCTTTACACTCATCCTCATCATCATCAACTTTTTCATCAACAAAGAGCGACCAATACCATGATCATAAAATGCAACAGAATGCAGTTCACAAATTCAATGGATGTCATGTCATCTTGTATTTTATGTATGACAAGGAACAATGTGTTATATGGATTTATGGGTGAATTGCATGCGTCCATGTGGGATTACTAACTTTGCGCTGCATTGTTACGTTGCGTGGTGGTATATGACGATAAGGATGATGTATTCTCGTAAGTGTGGTGAGTAACCACTAACCACACGATCACGACGAGATGAATAAGAAGGAGCAGCAGCTGCCGTTTGGTTGGTGGAAGTTTGCTACCTGTGCTTCATAATAATAATATGATATATTACTTATTACTAGATACACATCCTATGTTATTATTGTCTCAAGTCATTCTCCAAAAAAGAAGGAAGAACATCCCCAAGGGGCGCTTTATGAATGATCTCAACTCAACAAGACGATGAAAAAAGTAAAGCACATGAGCAACCACACCACACAACTTTTTGTGAAGATGAAAAAAAAACGTTCAACTTTTTGTGCTCTCCTGCTTCCTACCATGTGCACACAGCAGCTAACAAGTGTATATATACCCTGCAGGGACACCTTGATCGTGCGGTGAACTACCTGCTATGACTAATGAAATGGAGCCCTGTGAAGAATCTCTGCTTTCTTTCAAAAGCTTTTCTAATACTTTATGACTGTTTTCCACTTGTTATATTATTCTCCCTCGCTGAACCCTTTTTTCCCTTCCAGAAAGAAGCGGCTGTTTGTGGTGTGTAGCTAGTCATCTATCTAGTGTGCGTTACGTCCTTGACTTGCATATTTATACGACTTATGAAAATCCTCTTTCTTGTTCTAAACCATGTTCAAAAAAGTACATTATGATTATGATGATAAGTGATCTATTTTTTGAAAAACGACTTAGCTCCCTCTCTGACTCTAACTTGACGCATAAAAGCTATATAACCAGCTTGAACAGAACATGATATATCCATCATGTGATGTGCATGATACTCCAGATTTTAGTAGCATTACTGGCAATAATAACGACGACGATAACACCACGGATCGCCGGATTTTTTTTTGTTTTTCTAGGACTAGTTTAATCGAGAAAAAAAGGCTTCCTACATGAAACCTTCATATAGCTAAGCACCTGACGCAATTTAAAAGATGGAATTTATCTGATCTATTTTCTTTTGTACTGTGATTTTTTGGAGGTAGTTAGAAAAAAACAAAAAAAAAGCAGCAGTCAAAAGTCAAAAACTGGACCATGCGCCGGTTTTATATATTTTATTGCCTGGAGTGTACAATGGCATAAGTGTCTTATCTTCCCTGAAGATTTTTTAAAAAGATAACACAGTGCTGGTAAACATGCAACTTGTATACAGTACAGTGGAGAGAGCTCCAAAAACAATTTCTCCAGCTCAAACGTTAAAAAAAGTTAGAAAAAAAGTACACACATTTAAAAGCAGGAGAGAGAGCGACAACATTCTTTAAAGCAGTGTACATGATATGATGTTCCCTACGTGTTTATAATGTCTACTGGCAATAATATTACAATCTGCCACTTGCCTCCAGAACATGCAATATATTATCAACATCCAGTCAGCAAGGTGCAGGCAGATTGCACTGGTTTTGTCATTACCATTTTGTTTTTTTTCCTTTCTCTGACAATGCTGTTCTTAAATACTTGTTGTGGATCGACAAACTGTGAATACTGATTGCTGATTGTTGCTGCTTTTTTAGGGATATTATATATTGACTTGCTCTTATATATAAGGTGGTACACACATATATATTTATATTATGCAGTACGAAAATGCACAACTTTCATTTCAGCTCCACCTAACCTGCATCTGCATGGTTTCCCTTATGTGACCTCTGTACTTTTGATGTGAAGTGGGGAGCCATTATGTGCACATCTGCCAATCGAAAACTATCATTTTTTTCGGGGATAATTGCAACCTGAGATGCTGGTAGCTGTTGAAATGAAATTACGTCCATCCAGCTACTCGTTTTAATTTCTTGGATTTTATTTTTGAAACAAAATCCTGACACAGCTATTATTATTATTTTATGCATGCAAGGAAAAGTTTATCAAAAGAAAACTTGTGGTTTAAGTGGAAGAATAAAAAGGAAAATTGTTATGTTTTTTTTGTGTGAAGTGAGTGAAGAAATGAAGTAACAGGAGATTAAGATCTCCTGCACATTTTCAAGTTGACTCATTTTTATGAAGCGAAGGAGGCTTTTAAGACAGCCTCTCTTGTTGTATGCAACCCTTGTTCTAAATTATATTGCTACTGGTTTGTTACTATTATGATTGTTGCAGCCGCAAAAGCATCCGTGGAGAGACGGAGAAGTCCTTTCATTTCGGAGAAGTGGTACTAACGAAAACGGATTCTCCATGCAATAAATTTGGTCTCTAATAAAAAGGGTTTGGCTTACCTAAGGGACGGGGCTACAATCAGGGAAAGGAGAGCTAGCCGGCACAAATTGATATTGTGAGCAGGAGGTGTTTCGAAAATATGTTTGATGAAGAACGTGTTGAGTTCAGCAATTTGCCAGAAAATCACGAGTTGACACACAGCAAGGAACCTCATGTACGTGCAGCAAGGGTCAAGCCAGCGCACCGGAGTCCAACTTTCCGGAGTGAATTGTAACACGGCTCGTTTCAGTTTTCCTGTCGTGCCGTGGATAGTTCTACACAAAAATCAGATCCCAAATTCAACATTTAATCCCATTGTTGTGTACCCACAGTGAACAGATTTTGAAAAGTTGAGAAAGGAAGAATGGAAAACGAAAGTGGAATAATCATGTTTTCAATGATATCAAAGGTAAAAATCAAGCCAGACATGAGGATGATTTCAATCGGTCTTTCTTTCTTGCTTCAAGAATAAAAAAAGAGTGAGAAATGTGGCAACAAGAGCAGAAAAGATTCTTTATTTATCTATATTGCTTATAGTACTTACTTGATGGAATTCCATTTGTACTCTCGCATCTCCAACAGTTTGCATATTTGCATTCCAACCCATATTCCCAGACCTATTCAATTAAAATATTTGCGATTAAATAAGCTTGCCTCTGTGTGGACGGTAATGCAAAAATAGTAAACAGGATCCAACAATTTTAAAATGCTTGCTTTTTGTTCGATTTAATCATTTCTCACAGTCGAATTCGGTTTGCTTACCATTGCAGACAAATATGTCGAGAACTATTGCGTCCCACCAACACTCAACGAAATTTGGAAGCAAGTGAGCAAATGCAACTTCGGTGATTTCCCATGTAACACTGTGGAAAAGAGATAAATCAAAGTTTATGTCAAACGTGCCCTATTATTATAACATGCCTGTGTAACTAACTCATGCATGAATTCTAGAAAGGAGCAAGTCGAGGTTCAATTAAAAGCCCACCTTATGGTCCACAGAATTCCTATATGCCTTAAAAGTACAGCTTTCATTATCCACCCCAAAAAGTGAGCCAAGGCAAATACATCAACGTGACTCCAAATCCTCTCAACTGTAATTTGAGAACAGTTCACCCCATATTCCTGAAAATTTTTATCAAAGTTCAATCAATAAAGTTTGCGGATGAACATGGTTGATTATATTAAGTTGCGAAAGCGTTATAATTTTGAAATTATGTAAAATGTGGATTTGCTTTGTGGGAAATAAACGGCTTGACTTTTTTGAAATCCGTTTGGTTATGAGTTCAGAGGTGGGCGAAATCTGGCGTTGTTACCGTAAAAATGTTTTCAAATGGCTACATCACTCATGGGGAATGTGGGGAAACGGGTCAGCCACAGTTATAACCGTGGGTAAGGGTGGGTGTAAAGGTGGGGACGGGGTGGTGTGATTACTTGAGGGTTTTTATAGTGCTTCCGTAATTTCATTAAAGCATTTTCCTTTAATGATCTTGTTATTATAATCGTATTAAATCAAACCTTCTCCGAGTCAATGGAAAAGTTTCTGAGCTCTGGATCAATCCAATAAAATATAGCTTTCACAGTATCATAGTTTTGGAAGAGGATGAAGACAAGTGCAAGAAGATAGAGTACAGAAAGGCCGAACACCATTCTCCAAATCGCCGGGTGCTAAAGCAAACCAACAAACAAAAACCAGGCTATTGAGACAAAGTCATCAATTTGTTGTTGCACCAATATCAATGCATGAATAACTAATACAAGAAATTAAATGAACTTACAGGTCTTGTGAAAGGTCCATTTGGGAAGGCCAAAACGGAGATGATTAGGAAAAAGAACACAACGCATTTGAAGCCAGCACTTAAATTGTCTTGAATATTGCTCTCATCCCTATAAATGAGAAAACCACACACATTGTCTATGAGCACATGCTGAATTATCGCACAATACGTTCCCAGCACCCAATCCAGTATCCCGTCCACGTAGTGGAACAAATTATCATTGTCGCTACTATTTCTAACATTAATCAACGTTCGATCAACTTCGCTCAACGGAGCCGACTGAGATTGTTTGACGCACCTGTTAAAGGCTACGTAGATTAGCGCACCAATGGCCAAACACAGCAAGGTCAAAGTTCTCGGCTCATAGAACGCAGCTATTGACACGTCATCCACTGGTTTCTCGTTAATGTACGCGAAATCCGTCCCCGAAAAGGACGGGGACCGGGAGGTAGCATCCCGAATTGTTGTTGAAGAAGAAGGAGAATTTTTGGTACTACTACTGGCGGTGGTGGTATTGGTGGTTTCAGCCATTGGCGTTTTCAGTCCTTTCTTGGATTTATGCTGGGATTTATTGTTGGGAGGAGGAAATAAGTGCTGCTGTTTCCGCTTCTCTGCCAAAACCATTTTGGAATTGAATATTGTATTTTATTTTATCACGTAAAATGTGTCAGTCTTTTGAAAATCAGTTTTGTTTGAAGTTTTTTTAGTTCATGCAAGAGGTAGTTATTATTCCCCACTAGAAGCAATCCTGTTTCATTCTGGGAGACTTACTTTAGTTTACATTCAACGCGGACAAAGGAATGGAGGTGAAAGGCTGTTGCTATTAGTATGTCAATTACATACGTGGACAGCGTCAGTCACAGCGTTTGAGAGCCCATCATATAGATCCAGACCATGATATGCCAAAGTCAATACACATAGTTGAAGAAAATCGTCTTTCTGAAACATAAACATGGAGAGAAATAATAACACATAGCATATAGGAGGATAGGCATGACCCCTTGTTTTAATAGGTCGATTTAATTATTCATCAAACTGGCAAACCCAAGTTTTAGTTAGCAATGTAATGTAACGCTGCATATTCCTTTCCGCACAGAGACAATCGAAATAAAAGCGTTACACGTCTATCCATATAGCGTATAACCTAGTTCTTCTTACCTTACAGTTTTGTACTTTTCCTGGAACAACCTCTTCTGTGTGTACAGGTGAAGAAGGTGGAAATCTACAGGTATGTCCCATTATCTATTCATAAATGCTTTCGTCCCGTAATATCCTTCCGCCTACAAAGTTTTGAATACTATAGACACCCGTAAAAGACACACACTAGCCAGGTGAATCGTGTGCACATTTTCACAACAACACACAATGCAATGCAATGCTAGCTCTAGCTTTCAACTTCTCTCATCCGAAATTCTCTCCTACAATCAGCAGCAGCACACCAAAAAGTAGAACGGTTATGTATTTTGTGGTAATCCATCAAATATGACTTCAGCTCAATTTTCGATTTTACGAACTTCAAGGGAAACTGGAATCGGAAGGATTATGCCCTAGTATAATAATAAGTAGTAAGTTGCACGGGGGAATCAATACTATAAATTTATTATGTTGCTTGTAATTTCGAGTGTTTATGGAACTCGGTGCTTGCGTTGCAGGGTTTCCAGTGTGGAATATAGAAATTGGCAGGAAACAATTTTTTAGCGTGTCTTAACTTCAATAGGTTTTACGTATAAAGAATTTTGTTGGACGTTCACCTGATTTGCAAGGGTAATCGAATGGATGAAAGAGAAAAGCCATACAAAACACTTGACTGTATTTCAGAGAGCCGAGAAGTGCCCGAATGGATCCGGGAATGGGATATTTCCAATACCGCAGTGTACCACAAAACAGCAGAATCACGAGCCTGCTCTCTCATAGCGGATAAACTCAAGTGTTCCATTTCCTTCACTACAGAAAAAGCCTCAATTCATAAGAACTGGCCAAGTATCATGCCACACTCGAGGGTTATCAAAGAGGTTACGTTACGTATGTTCATGAACATTGCGTAACCTTGCATGATCATCCGAATTCCTCATTTATTCATAGGTATAAGCATATAATCTATGATAACTATGCATGTCTCATTGGAAAATGAATGCAGCAGATTTAGGTACACGATATTTTATGACATCCTAAGCCAGTAGGGGTGCTTCTCTTCTCCCTACGGAAATGAAAAATATTGATCTCCACAAGAGCGAAACTGGAAGTCGTGTATTATACATATACCACACACACACACACACACACATTTGTTTAAAATCCGGGCAACCTTCCCGTTCCGGTCCTACTAAAAGCATCCACATCCACTCAACAAAATTGCGTCGTTCCAACGAAAAAAGTATTAATACGACAAAAAGAGTTGCGTCCGTTCTTTATCCACAAGCCTCATAACAACATCTATGCACCATTCAGGGATTGGGGTTTATTTATACAGAATATTATTTCTTGTGACATAAAACAGGAGGGATATATTGATTTATAAAATTACGCTTTCAGGATGATGATGACGATGATGATGCATGATGCCATGCCATGTCATGCCAGTTGCGAACGGTATATCATGCTTTTGGCGACTCTCCGGAAGCACAATATAAAACTATCCTGAAACAAATTTCATTTCCACTCTTGAGATCCGGATTGAGGCAGGATGAAACAGCATGGGGCAAAATGAGATATGTTGAAGTTCCTTCCTCGGTCCGTCCGCCCGCACATATATTTATGCATTGAACCTGACATTTTTCAGGATTTATCAATCCGGACAAGTCGCTAGAACTAAATACATACATTCATTAATTATGCCTGTAACACACACGCCTGGTCTCATCTTAATCAAGTATTTTAGTGAGCATTTAAAATTTTGAGAAAGAACTTGTCCGAAAATATCCCAAGTCAGTATCTGTTTATAGTGT
This sequence comes from Dicranocentrus wangi, assembly GCA_036850665.1. Lineage (NCBI taxonomy): Eukaryota > Metazoa > Arthropoda > Collembola > Entomobryomorpha > Entomobryidae > Dicranocentrus > Dicranocentrus wangi. The sequence continues at coordinate 31,960 of JAANSN010000162.1, read as the reverse complement.
ATAGATTGAGATTAGGTATAGTGGAAGGAACAATGCATGGAACGTTCAAAGCTCAATCTCTCTGCTCACGGCTCAGCTCACACACTTTATCGTTCCGTATTCCTACTGCTCATCCGTATCACTCTGAAGTAATATAGAGAATATTAAGCTATTTGTTGCGACCTCAACTTGCTCCTTTGTTCGCCGCCAAGTTTGCATGAACACTTTTACCCAAAACCTGAATAACATAAGGTTATCAATTTATCATCATCTGACTGTATTTTGGTTGAGCACAGTGGAGATGTGGAGATGGAGATGCGCATCAGTTTACAAACATCTTTTTAGAAACAGCTGAAATGTGAAAGCACTTTTGGCGAATTGTGAAGAGATATTTTAAAAGTTGTTTTTGAGGTTAGCCACAGCTATACAGCTAAAATGTTTATTTGTGCTATAATAATAATTGGTTTAATTAAATGGTTTATAGGGTTAAGGGAATTCCGGCTTAATTTGGGATTTATTTGTGAAGTGGCGACTGGCTACTGGCTGGGGTGGCACTAGGTTTATTATTATTGTTATTACATTAGTTAAATGGTTTTTGATTTGTTTGGTTTGTTCCAGGAGAGTTCAGTTCTGATTGAAAATGGCTCAAGTGTCGAGAATAGTGGTAAGTTATTATTTTATTAGTGATGTAATGTGATAATCAGTAGGCTTTTGGACTGATTCTTAAAGTATTCACTTTGCAAAAATGGCATGTTGCTTTTTTTTAAAATACTTTTTGGTCGTTTGACGTTTGCAGACCAGACGTTTCAACACATCGGCTATTATTCAAAACCAAGCTGCTGCAGCATCTGCCCCTCCCGCTAAGGTGATCGTCATATGAAAATTCAGTGAATTGTTTGTAATCGTTTGGAATTTGACATGTTTTGGTTTAATTAATTTCAGACGAAATTTGGGCCGTTAGCGGACGAAGATAGAATCTTTACAAATTTATATGGCCGGCATGAATGGAGGCTGAAGGGGGCTCTAAAGCGAGGGGATTGGTACAAGACCAAGGAAATCATTTTAAAAGGAGCAGACTGGATTATTAATGAAATTAAGGTATCTGGTCTGCGTGGAAGAGGAGGGGCTGGCTTTCCAACGGGAATGAAATGGAGTTTTATGAATAAACCTGGGGATGGCAGGTGGGTAGAATGTAATTTTGGTAAAGTAAGAACTGTGACAGTACATGTATTTAGCAGTAGCTAGAGTTTAATGATTTGGTTAAATTTTACAGACCGAAATATTTAGTTGTTAATGCCGATGAAGGCGAGCCAGGAACGTGTAAAGACAGAGAGATAATGCGTCACGATCCGCACAAACTTGTTGAAGGTTGTCTTGTTGCAGGATCAGCCATGGGGGCACGAGCCGCGTACATTTATATAAGAGGAGAATTTTATAATGAAGCGTCAAATATGCAGTTGGCCATAAATGAAGTAATACATACTTGTGCTTGTATTAATTTACACATGTTTTCGTTGTCTTATTCCATGCTTTTCATTCGTATGTTTTGTTAAACTCCTTTGATAGGCGTACCAAGCCGGGCTGCTTGGAAAGAATGCATGCGGCTCTGGTTACGATTTCGATGTATTTATGCACCGTGGAGCGGGTGCATATATTTGCGGAGAGGAAACCGCGCTGATTGAATCCATCGAAGGAAAGCAAGTAAGCCGAATTGACTCTTACCATGCCCTATCTTTCAGGATGTTTAATACTAATTTGATAACCGTCGTATGTGATCATTAAATTAGGGAAAACCACGATTGAAGCCACCTTTCCCAGCCGACATTGGTGTTTTTGGTTGTCCAACCACTGTAGCTAACGTCGAAACAGTTGCAGTTGCGCCTGCTATCTGCAGACGAGGAGGCACGTGGTTTGCTCAGTTTGGCAGAACTCGTAACTCTGGAACAAAGTTGTTCAATATTTCGGGCCATGTAAATACGCCATGCACAGTGGAAGAAGAAATGTCAATCCCGCTAAAGTAGGCTATAAACGTTAAGTTTACAACTTTTGTACGTATTTTAAATTTATTGCTGAACTAATAACTATAATATTTCAGGGAACTGATTGAGAGACACGCTGGAGGAGTCACTGGTGGTTGGGATAATTTACTAGGTCAGAATTCTTGTCATTTCTGTAGCTTTACTACGACTATTCATTTTGTGTCTTGTCAATAATTGCTGTTCTTGTTCTAGGCGTTATTCCTGGTGGTTCATCAACTCCGTTAATACCTAAAAGGTAGGTATGCATCCTCCTATCTTAAGTGCATATTGTCTACGTGTCACTTTCCCAGTATTATTTATAAATTGATCTATTTCAGCGTTTGCGATGATGTTCCAATGGACTTTGATGGATTGGTTGCAGTGCAGACCGGTCTTGGCACTGCCGCCGTGATAGTTATGAATAAGCAAACTGATGTTATTAAAGCAATTGCTCGTCTCATAGAATTCTACAAACATGAATCATGTGGTCAGTGTACTCCATGTCGAGAAGGTGTGGGATGGATGAATAAAATTATGGCTCGTTTCGGTAAGGCGACAGCTCTGTTGTTTTAATTTGCTCGTTTTATTTGGCGTGGCGTACGGGTGATTTCCTTAAAATAAAATCATGAATGTTTTATACCTTGCAGTAAAGGGACAAGCAAAGCCTGAAGAAATCGATATGTTGTGGGAAATCAGTAAACAAATAGAAGGTCATACAATTTGTGCGTTGGGTGACGGTGCTGCGTGGCCGGTGCAGGTAATGCTTATAAAGTTGAAGTGACGTCATTTGTTTACTTTCCCTACGTGATGTCATAACCCCAATTGGTACTGTAATTTTTGTCTGTTTTATTAAATTTTTAGGGTTTGATCCGTCATTTCCGACCCGTCATTATTGACAGAATGAAACAATATGAAAGTCAGACCGCCAGCAGGGCAAGCCATTGAGCACAGGGAAGAGACGCAGTTTCGCATTGATTATACAAGTAATTAGGTATAAATGTACATCATAATAAAATGACCTTGCTCTTGGTTGATATCAAGATCACTGCAAGTGTTGTTACCAATGAAGGCAAAATAGGTTATGTGGAAGATTTTAGTCGGCCATGGAAGACTCGAGTAATTAATACTCGACTTAGATACTGAACTGGCCAATTAGATGCATACGATCATACACCTCAGATGTATTTATTAACGAGAAATAAAAACCTTATGCTACATTATCTCTTATATGTAGTACCGAGGTAATTTTTAAACACAAATGTCAAATGTCATCATCATGTGATCACGTCGCTCACACTCTCTTGACCAAAAATATGTTTGTTTGTGAGCACTTTGTTGTGGTTTACTCAAGCGCTTGCCCCAATCAATCCACTTTATTCATATCCGCTATCCGCTTGGCCTAGCACACGGCACAGACTACAAGTCGGAAATTCCACAGCGATCCATATATTACACATTGTTTCAGCAGCAGCAGCAGCAGTCAACTTAACCGTATCAGCTTCACTTCAGCATCCCTCCGAGGAAGCATCTGCTTGTTCAATGAAAGAGAGAAAGTGTGCCTAATCTTGCATCTATTGTGTTCCTGGTTGCTTTCTCCGGAAGGAGGAAAAACATAATGTGTTGTCTGTAACGTGTTATTACAGTATTCCGTCGAAGAAAGGAATGTTTCTCGTACTCACAATGTTTACATGGAAGAAATCAATACGTAGCTGTTATATTCCAGCAGGCGCAAGGAAGATCCCTGCGGAAAATTCCATTCAAAGGGAGCATCAGCATCACTAGCACAAAAGAGAGAGACTTTTTACAGTGTAAGATATAAAGGTATAAGGATACTTTTTTTTTTACATTATGCAACGCGTATTTTATATGCTTTTATAGTATCCCACTTGGGGATGGAACATGTCGAAGGAAGAAACCAACTCGTAGGAGGAACTCTAACACAATATATTTTAGCGCTAGTAGTGTAGTAGTTGTAGGAAGCAGTAGACCGAGTAGTCTCAGGAAATAAATGAGGTTATCTACAACTGGAATAACAAGTCTCATGTTTCATTCATCATCATGACTCCAGTCAAAAAATCTGCAGCGTGGTGGTGGTGATCATGATGCGGTCATAAAGGGCATACGTTTTATTTTGGAGCCTGTGTCTCCCATTTCATTTATTTTCCCTTCTTTACCAACGACTAAAGTACAAGACGTTTCTCAAGTCTAATAAAATATACAAGGAAAAAAATCACGGGGTCTTTGCCATTTCATCTCCCGTATAATACCACTTTGCTTACCTTCAGCCTCCATGTGAAGGAAGTGGAACAAGATAGAGGAGAAGAGAAAGTTTATATCCGAAGAGAGAGCAATGAAGACGAAGGAATTGATCCTTATTGAAAGCCTGGGTGCACTTCTCATTGCTATCACAGGTAAATCTATGCATAATATGCTCTTTTTCAATTTGCATGAACTACTTACTACTTTCACTTTCCCTATAACTAACTACATGACTTAAATGGCTTGTCTAATCATACGAATAAGTTATGCATGGTCAGTTCACTAATCGTTTAAAGCGTCAATTTTTAACGCTACTCGTGATAGGTTTTTAGATGTTGATACCCCTTCGGTATAAAATGCACAAAATTTAATATACCCCTTCCGTGGCTTATTGCTACACGTGCGGAAATTTACTTTCACTGATTATACAAAATGACTGCCCCATCATGGTCAAAATTATGTATGTAATCGATTACTTAATCTATTTACTAATTTTCCTGAACCTGCTAACTACACGATGTAGTTAGTACATGGGCGTGGCATCACCCGTCATCCGAGCTCTATACGACAAGTCGATTGTACTACAAAAATCCTCGAAATGTCCCCTCAGAATTATGCCCGAGGGACGAAGCACAAGCTCAATTACAGGGGCGCTCATGCCTTCGTAAATGTACATCCGATGAGGATTGCAAGAGCAAGAGGAAAAAGTGCATGTGCGATGGAGCATGTGGACTCAGCTGCATTAAACCAGGCAAGCTATATAGCATCATCATGTAACTCATTTTTATGTAACCAAAAAGATATAGAGCAAGAGTGAAAATGGAATAATGTTAACTGAACTTTCACCGTGTGCGCTTTCGTCGGACCAGAAAAAGAATGTCTAGATCCTGAACCGCCGGTAGATCTTGGTGAGGTACAACCGACGGGGAAAGTATTCGGGTCGAAGGCCACGTACACATGTCCGGAGGGATTTAAAGTCATTGGAATGGAAGAACGTGTCTGCCAGGCAGATGGTATGTTGGATTTATTTTTTAGGTGCATAATATGGGCTTATACTTACGACTGCTGCGATACGAAGTATGAAAGATGAGCAAACCTGATTTCTCTGTTGTATTGGCAGGAACGTGGTCAGGAACTCCGCCAACGTGTACCAAGAACAGTAAGTTCATTTATAATTCATGGTGTTGTTATTTATGCAGAAAGCATAGACCCCTTTTGCCAGATCACAAATAAATAGAATAGACACAGTTTGGAATGGAGGAGGCGTCTGACTGTGAATATAAACGCATGACTGGGTCTCTGATTATATGGTTTTAATCAGTATTTTGTACGGAGCCACCTCTGATTGAACATGCTCGACATAACGCACCAGTCGGCCAAACCACGTTCGACTTGGACACATCTTTAATGTACCAATGCCTTCCAGGATACACGACCAAGGGTTTTGCACGTACAAAATGTTTTTTCTACAATGGGACAGCAAAGTGGTTTGGACCAGACATTACTTGCGAACGTAAATGAACCAAGTTTTACAAAATCATTTCATGTTCCTGTCATTCTCATTACATTCCTCGTCACAGCATGACAATGAAACGGTGTTACTTAACTTATCTAGCCAAAAGCTGTGGAGATCCAGCAGATATTTTAAACGGAAGCAAGGAGAAAGCATGCGTTCATGTCGGTTGTGAAATTTCATACGTGTGCCAACCAGGGTTTGAGTTAGTTGGACGTGCTAAACACACATGTCAGCCGGAAGGAATCTGGCTTCCTAAAGATTTGCCAACATGTGTTCGTAAGTTAAAAAATAATAATTCCTGTAGCCACATGTCGTTGCATCTGTATTTCACCACCCCGCAGCAGTTATATTCTTCTATTTCTTCTTGTTATATGACAACTTTATTCATTGCTTTCATTGCAGCCGTCCACTGTCCAGATCTGGAGCATCCGGCGAACGGGAAAGTAATGTATACAGCAACAACATTTAATTCCCCAGCGACGTATGAATGTAAATATGGCTACATGCTTGTTGGTGAAAGTAGTCGGCGATGCGGACCCAACAAAAGGTGGTCTGGCACGGAGCCCCAGTGCAAAGGTATGTTAAATGAACAATATATGCGTTTCTGCTGCTCCTCTATTTCTCTCTATTTCACCTCACTATATATCTACTTTCTCTTTAGTCCACACAAACTATGCGAGTCGCAGAGCTGAAGCTGTAGTAAACTGAGACTGCAAAAGCAACTTTATATATAACTCACAAATATATATATACATATAACTAATTATATAATATATGGTAGCAAGCACTTTGGCACTGCTTTCCTTAATAATGCTCTCACTCAGAACTCTCAGTTGATTTTTTCTGTATAATCTTTGATTTTTACTCACTCAAAGTATTATGCATGATTGGTTGGCTGGCACCCATATACTTTCTAAAAGTTGTGGCTAAACAGAGATCAACTGTGGGAGTCCCGGAATCCTATACAACGGATGGCTGGAAGGGACTAGAATGACGCTGCACGCAGTCATTGAATTTCATTGCCTAGAAGGGATGACCTTTGAAGGCGAAAATGAGCGCACTGTCTGTCAGTCAGACGGCACTTGGAGTACCCCATTCCCGAAATGCTATGGTACACTTTCACTCCTATTGTTAATGAACAAGCAGGACGGGAAAAGGTCTGATTTTTTAATGCGCCCGAGAGAAAAAATGACACTACTACATAATAAGCAAGCACAGCTCTCTCAATGCTTTACATCAGCAGTTCAGCTCTGTTACTTGAAAAATTGAGCAAATCTCTTTAAAATTGATAAGTTTCTGTGAAACGCCAAAAAAAAAGAGAAAAAAAAAATTTCGCACAAAAAATAAACTCTGTCTGCCACTGCAGAAATCAACTGTGGCCACCCCGGCCAGTTGCCTAACGGCTGGTTGGAAAATATTGAGAAGGGGACGGCTTTGGGAGCCTCTGTAATTTTCCGCTGTAAAGAAGGGATGACTCTGGTTGGGCACACTTCGTCTTTGTGCCAAGTTGATGGTCGATGGAGATATCCACCTCCGCATTGCTTCGGTTTGTGAAAATATATTTTTGATGTCCTCTGTCCTATCGTTGTTTAATTGTCGTTGAGCTGTCTATTGTTTCATGTAATTTTTCATGTTTATATGATGATACGTCTGTCTCGTCGACCTTTTCCGGGTCCTACAAAAATTAGTTGACCTGTTATGTGAACGTTGCGTGCTTTTTCATTCACTATACATGTCATGTAATATTATGTCAATTTGTATGAATGTGTATATAGCTCCTTGCAAAATACCAATAGTCCCATTTGGCAATATAACGTCACGAATTGAGCCTCCAGAAGGCACTGTGACGAATGAAACACAACTGGAATATCATCGACAAGGGTCAGTAGTTCCTCATGGGAAAGTTGTCGAAATTTTATGTGAATACCGCTATGAGCCTTCGCAAAGTCTTAGCCCCCCGCAGTGTTTCAACGGTAGTTTCACCCAAGCACCAAGATGCCAACCAGGTTAATACAAAAAGTCACACACCTAAAACATGCAAGAGCGAAGGGGACAGTGATTTAAGTGATTATCATCAACAAAGCAATATTTTTATGTTTTCCACCAGCTCGATGTAAAAGTCTTCCAAGAGCTCCAAAACATGGAATGGTGATAGCACCAAAAACGGGTCATGGAATGAGAGCGCGGTTCACCTGCAAAGACGGGTACACACTAGTTGGTCATAATGTTACAGAATGCCAATACGGGGAATGGATCGGGGAAACTCCAAGCTGTAATCAAGGTACTGCAAGCATAAATCTTTTCGTACATATCAGGTTGAAAGCATTTAGTCTGAAGCACAAACTCGTCGAATAAATTCCAGTCTTTTGTAAATTTCCTGGAAGCATTCCCAACGGAAGAGTACTCCTAGTTGGAAATATGGGATTGTATGACTACAGAAACTATGTGACAAAAGTTGCAAATAATCGCCAGATTATGTTTGAATGTGACAAAGGTTATGTATTGGCGGATGGACCGCAGGGTAAAACTTGCATACGAGGAGAGTGGTCTCCGAAGATTGAAACTCCCAAGTAAGTTTTACAGATTAGTTACAAATAGTAAGTAGCATGCAAATCTACAAAAAAAAACTACTCACTACGACATTATAAAGTAACAACTTTATTGTAACTTTGTCTTTAATTAGGTGTGTACCATCACAGCATCCTAACTTTAGATGGATTCGGCGAAGACGAAAAAGATCAATTGGTTCAAAAGGATGTGAGTATTTATTGTATCATGAGTTTGGCTATGATTTTCTGGCTTTTACAATTATTCTTCACTACATGTTTCCCGTAAATGTGGTAGCGGGTGCAATTGCTGCAAGAAGTAACAAAGCAGGAGGTGGCGGAGGTGGTGCTTCAGGTGCTAGAAGGGGTAAAAAACGTGGTCGCAACGGAGAAGAAGAAGACTATGATGCAGGTTAATTGGTCAATATCTATATGATCAAAACGGTATCAAAGTGTGCATTTACTGTTATATTTACGTCTTCTTGTGTCAAACTTTTGCCAGGACCTGTTGGGTGCGAGCCGTTGGACAATGAACCAAATCTGCATGCAGTTGTGAGTCAAGGCTCAATGAATGAAAACCAAACGTATAATGACGGAACAATTATGAACATTTCATGTGTTCATGGTTTTGAATTGAATATGGCGAATGATTCAATCCGATGTAAAAATGGGGCTTGGAGACCCAAATTTCCTCATTGTAATGCATGTAAGTTGAATATTGTTTGGTAATTATGAATAGTAAAATACATTGTAGCTCATGCAAATCTTCCTTTGCCAAAATGACATCATACTGATTGTCACAATTTTTGTTTCTTTTTGAAGTACCGTGCAAGACTCCATATATCTCGCATGGTACCTTTTCCGACGGAAGTAAAACCCTGTACTTCCACGAAATAATAAGACATTCAAAAGTAATACATTTCCGTTGCTCAAAAGGCTACGTACTGAAAGGAACCAGTAAACTTATGTGCTGGTACGGCGAATGGGATGTTACGGATATTCCAGAATGCATGCCAGGTACTACTACAAGCGTTGCTAGCAATGGGAAAGCAGAAAGGCTTCAAGTGCATGCAATAATAATATTGTTAACTTACCCACTGTAGGGCCGTGTAAACTTCTCCAGATCAAATATGGTTCGTATGCAGGACGGTACAGAACTGGAAATATAGTGGTTGATGGAACTGAAGTAAGAAAATAATAGAAAATTCATCATTCAGACCGTCCTATTCCATTGCATGATTTTTGTTTGCTTTAAATAATCATTTTAGGTTGATTACACATGTGGAGGGGACTTCCGGAAAGTGGGACCCGGTTCAGTTCGATGTGTTCTTGGTGAATGGAGACCTGCACGACCAGGGTGCATTCATCCGTCAAGCATGGTCAACTCTGGGAAATCGCAACTTAACCAAAGCAGTAATTCTCAACAGCACCCATATGTCAATTACCGTGAAGTTGACTTAGCAGACGAAAGAGGAAATGAAAATACCAAAAGAAGATCAGTTTGGTTAGATTTAGGTATCCAAACGCATGTGGATTCACATGGAAAGCGGGTGTGCGGTCGTCCACCGAAGGAACGAGCGACAATGATGTACATCGAGGGACGGCCTTTGGATTATGAGACGGAACACAGGTACCTACATATACTTCGTATTTGTGTTTTGAAGCTAATTAGATAATAACATTAACAAGGAAGGATGCGATTTTACTTAGTTTTCCAGACTCCACTGAAATACTATATCGTTGTGCTAACGGAAAACCAAAAACTAAAAGCAGGTGGAAAATCATATGTAATGACGGCACTTGGACGAAAAACAGCAATATTTCTTGTGGTAATCGATTCCTTTTCAATCACTTACATCGTGTCGCCTATGACTATCCCCACTGACTTATTTTTGCAGAGGGACCGAATCCGGCTGCCAGTGAAACCAAAGAACTTCTCAAGATCATCAACTCGACCTGTGAATACAAAAAAGAAGGTCATCATGTAGTTACTTTTAACAACGAGCTGCAAATTTTTAAGGAGCACCACGATTTTCCTCCTTCCGCTACACTTGTACGTTAATGTTGCAGCTTGTAGCAATCATTTATCTAATATGTAACATTTTAAAAACTTGGAGCATTAAGTTATATGTCATTCTATTTTATTAGATATCAAGATGCGAAGATATTGGAAAATTTGTTTTGAAGGGTGCTACGAAGAGAAAGTGCATTTCAGGCCAGTGGCTTGGCGTCAGTCCTAAATGTGACGGTCTCTCCCAGTTTCATGATTTGTCATGTAAGTTGTAGTCGCTCATCTTGCGAGCACAATATATAAAGCAATGAGTTGATTATAGATCCTCATTTTTTTTCAGTGGACAAAGCCCCAACAATACTGTTCCGATACATTAATGGCTCAATAATGCAAAGTAGCGACGGAAAATTGATCGTTTATCCAGGCACTACTGTACATATGGAATGCCTATGGATCAGGAAGTTTGGAACTCCAACATGGGAAATATCAAACAGTGAAAGGTTCGTCGTCCCTATGAATGAACCTGCTGTGAGTGGTAGTCCAGCAGTGGTAGTAATCAATCATCTAGATATTAATTTATACTCGGTGTTTGTTTGTAGAGAATACCCTGAAGGATGGGTACAGGATGAAGGCAGAGACAGTTTTCTTGAATATAGGCTCACGATTGAAAATGCGGAAACAGAAGACTCTGGGATTTATCGGTGTGTCACACCAGCAAGAAAATCTCACCAGGTAGTCATCGTGGTGAAAGGTATGTATGAGTATGAATGATCGACTAGGTTTTCGTTTTAGGTGCAGGCGAACTTGTAATGCTACTCATAATTTTCTTAAATGCTTGATGTTTTGAAGGTGTCGAATGCCCAAAGCTTCCAGAAATCACGGAGCTGGGCTTCTCCACTACAGAAACAAAATTAGGGACTAAGGTTTCAATACATTGCAAGAGTGGTGATAGTATTGTAGGTGCCAAAGAGATTTCATGCCTTCCTTCAGGAAAATGGAGTTCGATTTTACCTAGATGCAAGGGTACAGTTGGCAGGAATAATGTTCCATTGCATGTATTTGTTAATTTTTTAAATTGTGTTGCTAACTTTGCAATTTGCTTGATTTGCAGGCTTAGAGTGTCCTGAAATTTCTACAGGAGCTGCTTTAGTTCCGCTACGCTATATGTCGTCAGTAACTAATCGAAGTTATGACCGAGACGAAATGGTTCCACCAAAAGTATCCATAAATGATCGATTTGTTGGAGGCAAGGCTTCATTCACCTGCCCCCAGGGATATATGGTACAAGGGAACGCTGTCGCAACATGCCAGTCAAATGGGCAATGGTCATCCTCACCCCCAACGTGTATAGGTAGCTAAACTTTTGGTTACAAAATGTATGGAAATCAGAAATAATGCAATTAATTAACTTATCCTAATTCTACCAAATTTTCTATGCAGAAGTCGAATGTAAGCCACCTTTAGCTCCTAAAAGTGGCTATCTAAAAGGGACGCCTCCTTACAAAATTGGAGATACAGTACAATTCGAATGCGAGCACGGCTACATGATCGATGGAAGCCCTATAATTACATGTCGGAATAACGGTAGATGGTCTGGTTCCACGAATGTCAAATGTAAGACTGGATTATGAATTGGCTCTCATTCCAGTTAACAAAATTCATGATGATGAAACCTTAAAAAAATGCTAATAATGTTTTTGTATAACAAAACATCTACCCAGGTTCTCAGGTATGCACATACCCAGGCTCTATTATAGGAGGCAAAAGTTCCTCTGTTAAATTCTACTATGCCGTGGACGAGCAAGTAGACTTCAAATGTGACGACGGCTATGAACTACGCGGAACGCGAATGCTCCAGTGTTTGGGGAGTGGGAAATGGTCAGCATCAATACCAACGTGTATCCCAGTTAGTCAAGATGACAGTTCTCCGTTTAACACGGATGTAGCAAAACAGCGCAAATCAAGACGCACAAACTAATCTTAAATTATGGATCTTTAAACTCAATAGTATTTAAACTTTTATTATGTACAATTTATATAATCTATATACACAAAAAGTATAATTGATAATTTAGAAATGACTCTGCACTGACATTAACTAAGCCTGTAAAAAATACTCAGCTTGTCTTGGTGCATTGTAAGACGAATACATAATGTATAGTGTCAAATGTTAATGACGAAAACTTAAACGTAAACAATGACAATGATTTGTCTCAAACAAAAATACAATTGCAACGCAGCAATATCAAGTGACCCGAGTGACCGAGACCACACAATTCTTACGTAATTCGATAAAATTGCGCATTTGACAGTATTAACTAAAACTGAATTGTACAATTTGGTAAAATTGATACGTTTTAACTATTGACGGATGAGTATAAAAATTCAAAATTAAAACCAAACTGAACCTTCAACTTTAAAAGTAAGGACAGGAATGCAAACCACGATATTAACTGAAAACAAGCAATTACATAAAATGTTATTAGCTCCATATTGAGTACTCTAACAATAAGTGATTTACAAGTTAAATACAATGGTCAACAAATATGTAGTCAATCGAATAACCTGTAACTTAATAAATACGTTGAATTCCGAAATAAAACTTCGCAGTAGTGTTTTAATAAAATAAAGTACGATTTACTCATTATACATTAACGTAGAGTTAAGAAATTTTACATTTCGAATTCGAAATGTCACAGCATAATATACACAACACATCCCTCAACGTACGAAAAATTGGACATTGAGGTAAACATGGTGAAAAATATGAGAATCACAAGTAGAACCAGCTGAATAGAAAACTGAAAGCGCACATTTCACTCTGTGAAAGAATTCTCAATTACCAGTGGTATTTTGAGAATATCTTCAAATTCTTTGTTCTTTTCTTCCAGCCACCGCTTGGTTTCCTCGTCAAAGTCCATTTCCTATCAAAATATCAAGTAAAGAAAATAACACATTAATACAAACCATTAAAATTGCAAGCAGTACAGATATACGTAAATCATAATTTTATAGAATTCAGTTCAGCCTAAGTTGAACTAACCTTATTTTTAGTTTTGCCTCTAGGTCCTGCTTTCTTCGATTTTGGAAGACACGCTATTTTAGGGGCCTCCAGTTCAAGTTGGTACGGCTTAGACAAAACATTTAAATCCAGACAGAATTCGCGATCTTCAGAGGTTTTGATGCGCTTTCTAAACCAGAATAATGACAGACTCGTTAAATACAACAAAATACACGTGACAAACAACAGTGCACCACTGTAAATACTAACACTGCAAATCAAAATGAGACATACTTTGAACTGTATGTCTTCAAGATTCTTTTTGGGTCAACATGCAAATCTCCATCTTGTTCTGCTACATCAATATCTTGGTATCGCCCGAGTAGAGCAGAAAACTGAGACAGCCGTTCCTTGTTCGGCACTTTCGACAAATCCTCGTTGTTCGATACTTTTGGCAGCTCCTCCTTGTTGGACACTTTGAGCTGTCTCGCCTTGTTTAGTGCCTTCGGTATCACCTCCTTCTTAGATGCTCTCCGACGCACCTTCTTGTTAGTCACTTTCGGTAGACCCACTTTGCTAGATACTTTCGGTAGCCCCACTTTCACTTTGCTAGACACTTCCGGTAGCCCCTCTTTGCTAGACACTTCTGGCAGCCCCTCAATTTTAGACGTGTTTGGTAGTCCCTCCTTATTAGACACGTTCGGTGGCGCCTCCTTGGTAAGAACTTTCGGCAGCTGTTCCTTGTCAGGCACTTTCTGCGCCCTGACTCGATGACTTCGCCGTTCACGAACACTGCACTCCGCAGGTCTGCTCAGAGGTTCTATTTCTGTGTTTCTTTGGGTCAATGGATTGACTTTCCAAACTTTAGGAATTATACTATTAGGACTAGCTGTATGTGCAATCGGAGAAATGAGGGCTGAGTACTCCCCAACTTTCTCCTCTCCAATACAAGAATCATCAAAACCAAAGGCAGTGTCAACATCTCGCTTGGTTACTGTCCGGGATTTCGAATAAAGGTCTACTTTTGGTGTAGAGGTAGTAGGCATTCGTAAATGAGCCATTTTCCATTCTAAGCGATCTGTTAAAACAAAAGACAATAAAATATGCCTTCATGGTTCATTTCATACAACAACAACGTGTCCCTGTCACTCATGTCATGATGATGACTCATGTCAGTCTAATCCTAATGTTACATTGTAACTTGTAACACTCACGATGAAATCCACCATTACGAGTCTTCCTTGTCTGTGCTGATGATGGTTTGATGGGCGCAGATTCAGGTTTCGGGGCTGGTGTAACCAGTCGCACATTATTCTTTCGCTGTGGTCTCCTCAACGATTGGGAATTCTCCGCACACTCATCATCACCCCCTGAAAGGCAAAAACATAAACATTGATGAGAGTTTTAATCGTTTAATAACTTATTGTTGTTTGTGGGATAGTAATGATAGTCAAATAGTAATAATAATTCATCCATTTTAGGGTATTTCCGAAAACAAATAAACCTCACTGTCAACTGTATTGTCAATCAATTAGGATGAAAATGCACCTTACCCGCTTTCTTCATTCCCCGAGTTTTCGGCATTTTCTCACTTTACCAATGATACACCTGCAAAACCACAACACAACAAAATTGTACATTATTTACTTGGGAAAATCGAAAATCCTAATTTTTGCATGCAAAACATCGAAACACGTCATCATCCGTCAACACAACACTATTAGTTTACATGTTAAAGCACACTCACGACACGACACCCACCTTCACTAATTACTCAAAATCTCTCACTGGCTGGATTCGCCTGATTTGTGCATACTAACCTCTAAAAAACGGCTCTGCTGGAGTCACTTTGCTGGAATTCTTCACTGGATTCCAGTCACGTTGGCTATCATAATTAATAATTACTTTTCTTCTTGTTTTTATTCTCTACAGTTGTCCAAAATCGTAATAAATTATTGTTCCTGTTCAAATTTGCTTTGTTGGTATAAAGGTCATTCTGCGAAAACATGTCGTAATCGTATGTAACGTAAATAGTGAGTTTTGTTTGTTTGCTGTTGATCCCTCGCAAAGGAGAGGAGGCTGGACTCTTCGAGCCAAAACAATTCCAGTTGAGAGCCGCCTCCCTCATTGGCTCTCTGGCTGGAATGTAAACAGTCCAAAAGTGGTGGAGGTGGAGGAGTTTCCCGCGAAGCTTGAACTCTATGGAATTTTTTGATATAATGCAATAATACATGCATGTACTTATTCGACTCACTCAACTTGCTGCTGCTGCTGTGGCTGTGTGGCCTGTGTGGCCTTCTCAGAGACTTTTTCATTCTCAGAGATATTTTGTATGTAAAATAGGATAACGTAACGTAAAGTATATATGCACATTGCACATATATGCTGTACGTGTGTGTATGTGTATCTCGCACAGGAGCGAGGAGTGAGTTTTTTTTACTCATCTCATCTCTCTCTCTTCATCATCATCAGGCAGGCAGAAGGATATTGTGTTGTGTGTGTAAAATGTGAAAAAAGTGTGAAATGTGTGAATATATATACGTGTAACTTGATGTTGTTACATGGCATTTTGTATTTATAAGAGAACACAGCACACATTCATTTCATACATGCATCCATCCGTCCGTATCCGTACGCATGCCCTCCTGCTTGTATCATCATCATCATAATAACACATTTCAATGGAATCGAATGGAATGAAGTTTTTCTCAGGAATGTGCATTTTTTGCATGCATTCCTTTGCGAAGCTCACTTTTATGTAGATCTTGAGGAGTGAGTTTTTTTTACTCATCTCATCTCTCTCTCTTCATCATCATCAGGCAGGCAAAAGATATTGTGTTGTGTGTGTAAAATGTGAAAAAGTGTGAAATGTGTGAATATGTATACGTGTAACTTGATGTTGTTACATGGTATTTATAAGAGAACACAGCACACATTCATTTCATTTTCATACATGCATCATGCATCCATCCGTCCGTACGCATACCCTCCTGCTCGTATCATCATCATAATAACACATTTCAATGGAATCGAATGGAATGAAGTTTTTCTCAGGAATGTGCATTTTTTGCATGCATTCCTTTGCGAAGCTCACTTTTATGTAGATCTCCTGCCTGCCTGCCTGACGAGCAGATACCCATAAAGACAAAACTTGATTTTTTGCCCACTCGTCTCATATCATTGATATCACAGTTCACATTCACACAGTAGTTTCGTGTGTCGTTTTTTTTGTTATAATATAATATACATACAGATTCAAGAAGAGCTTCAAGATTATTGAGCTCTTCTGTGTGAAATTTTGTGAGAGCCGATATGAAAAAGCACAGCTGAATGAAAAGGATAAAAGGGAGAAATTAATCAAATATTATTTTAGTTCCTGAGTTGATTGTTTACAACTTTGTATATATTTACATACATTCAGATTTCAGATTTGATGGATATTCATGAATTTAGGTGATTCAAGGGAAAGGGAAAAGTTGGGCTAGGTTTTGCAAAGTTTTATTTTGACAGTTGGATTGGAGCTGATATATGTGCTTCGTCATCTTTGGAGAAATTATAGAGTTTTCTTCGTAATGGCGTGAAGTCTTAAGACAATTCGGTTTTTAGTTTATAGATTTTGATATATTGAATGTGCCTTAATAATGCCCAGAAGGGGGAAGCGCTGAGGAGATTATGAATGTTTTTTGAGTATTTTATTATTTTCAATCTCAACAATGTGCCTTACTCAGAAAGACTGACTTTCTTGGAGTATATACATACATAGTAGAAATATTGACGGAGGAGAAGTAGAGCTATGCTAATTTTTGTAAGGATAGAATTTCGAGGAAGGCTGGCTCAAAGTTTTAATGAAAATCTGGAGAGATAAGATTGTCAAATGTGTTCTAATTGTAAGAAATATTTTGATCAAGTGGTCAGTAATCAGAAGAATGCAATAAGATAGTTTTACAAGTTTAAAATGTTGTCCAAGAAGAACAAGGATTTGCGTAATTTTACTGATGGAGTGGTGGGAAAGTATGTGAAAAAGGACACTCCGGCCGTAGTTCCAAGTAAGTTGTTGCTGCGTGCAAATTTGCAAATTTGCGCGTTGTTGTTTGTAAATACAATGTTGCAAATACAGGACATATGGAGTGTACGTAATATATTTAACCCCTGTTTTCGCAATTAATTGCTGTTTCTAGTTATCAATGTCTGGACTGCCGATAAGGTAAACACAAAGAAAGCTGCGAAGGAGCAAGCCAAGGAGAAAACCAAGCAGCAGAATCAGAATAAGGTACGTATTCAGTCCTCTAGCAAGAAAAGGTTGAAAGTAGATGCATTTCGAATTTATTGTAGCTTATTTAGTCATTCGTTGTATTCAATTACCCATAATCTAATAAGATGAACTTTTTGCAAATTATAGGGGAAGCAAACACCATCTCCAGATGCTCGTATTCATGGTGCATCGTCACAAGCGTCCAAAGAATCGTATTCCCATTATCAAAATGTAGGAGCTATTCAGCAGTTCGAAAGACAACAGCAACAACACCTATTTCATTCTCAGCCAATGAATTCCCATGCTGTAATGCTAAATGGTCAACAACAACCACATGGGCACCAACTGATTGGACATCCCCATGTAATCATTCATCCTCATGTCCTAACATCATCACAACCACTGCCAAATCAAATAGTAGATCATATTCAACAAGGGGTGCATCGCATTAATCAACAACCTATTTATATTACTGGTCATCATAATTACGCCGAAGCATTTAACCATGCAGTTGGTGTGGTGAACCCAAGTCAAGCTATGAATCATGCTGGTCACTCAAATCCTAATACAGTTTTAAATTGTTATCATGGAGGATCAGATGCATCGCTAGAATCAATTCCTAATAGTAATAGAACTAATGTTCCACAACGAGTAAGAATTTTATACAAATGCAAAATGATAGTAATAACGTGTGTAGATTTATAGCAAAAAGCTACAAATGTTAAACTAAAAATCTGTAATTCCAGAACGTTCCGCACGCCGCTTATTTATCTAATTCGTATGCCAATCTCAGTGAGCTAGAGGCAGGACGAAATCGAATAGAATTTCCTCCAAAAAGTAGGTTATCATTTAATACTTAAATTTTACAAACCATAATGCGAGAAATCTGATGTTCATTGTTTTAATCGTTTTTTCAATCATTGATGAATACCTTAGGTAGAAGCTGTGAAGATCTCCCACTTCCCGCAGGATGGTCAGTAGATGAGACTGTTAATGGTAAACGACTGTACTACATAGACCACAACACTAAAACAACACATTGGTCACATCCACTTGCCAAAGAAGGTCTACCTACTGGTTGGGAGAGAGTTGAGTCTACAGATTATGGAGTTTATTATGTCAAGTAAGAAGTTTTGTACATTTCATACGTAATTGGGCATAATCGCAAAAGTATTATTTGTTTCATAATGGGGATTATCTTTTTGCAGTCATATAACAAGACAAGCTCAATATGAGCATCCTTGCGCTCCAGTATATTATGCAGCAAATATGAAGCGTCCTCCGTTGTCCCCTGAAATTAGTCATAGTCCGGGGTATTTACCAATGTTCCATAGCATTACGGGTGGGGAACCGTCTGGGGTAGGGCCTGAATACAGAATGGTTATTCATCACGGAGACCAAAGACTGGAACAACCTCATCATACCGATTTTAAGACTCATAATGTTTTAGTTCCTGGATCACCATACCATCTTCAAGGTAAGTAGTGACTTATCTACGGACGGAAACGGTCCAAGTTTTTCACGGGAAAGGCGCTAAAGAATTGGCAAATGTGTGCGTTATTAGATATTCCGGAATGGCTCCAGATATATTCCCAAGCTCCTTCTGGTCTAGATTCGAAACTGAGATGGGAATTGTTTAGATTGCCCGAATTGGACTGTTTTGATTCAATGCTGAAAAGACTTTTCAGGCACGAGCTAGAACGAGTTGTAATGAGTTACGAGGTTCTTAGGTAATAAATAATGTTTTATGTTTTACCATATAGCGTGCACAATTCTTGCTATCAACATTTTAGCGATTCCGTTGCTTATCATATTCGAGTAAAAGTCACATTGATGTTAATGTATTATTTTTTTGGATTCAACAGGTTAGCAATTTTACATGAAATCGAGTCAAGGAAGAAGCCCAATCCAGAAGTATTAAAGCGTATGGCACTCGCACAAAACTTTGAAACCAAAGTTTAGAATCTTGAAATTTATTTGTTAATTATTTAACGTAGACAGACAATGACAATAATGTTGGCTTTTGACAATCATCATCATCGTAGATATTCTTGTTACATTTCGCACGTACGTATAATAATTATCGCTAATATCGTGTTGATATTTTAAAGTATCGCTTGAAATAAAGTCGGACTTTTAGAAAAAAAATATATTATAGGTTATTTAAAACCAAAAGCTAACAGAAAACGAAGGCTCTAGCGATTTTACATAGTGCCACCATTTCGGCGGTATATATAAGGCTTTTCCTGCGTTGAGAATTATATCACAATGTTTAACCTTTTGCATATCGGGATACAGGCTAAAGAGATCTTCTTGTTCAATGTCTAACTGACTAGTATTAAATAGTAAGGATGATTCGGCATGTGGCATAAGTGTATATGATTCCGAAGGAGGAAATAAGCGTATTATCTTACTACCAAACACCTGGACCAGGATATTATGTTTTGGATCATAATGTGTTGGAGAGATTGTGTTGGCTGGACCAAACCAAGCATTAACTTCGGCCTTGTCTTCACCTTTATCCTTTGTAGCCCCCAATGAGCAGTAATCTGGGATTCTTATATCATTGGCAAGCTCAGGAAGCTAAAAATCCAGAGAGAGAAATTACTTTTCAATTTTCCAATATTCCATAATGTTATACGCAATACTTATAAAAAGTTATTATACAATGATATAAAATTCCTTATGAAAATACCTGTTCGAATAGCTGATACTGAGCAACATAGCCCACTTGACCTTGTGTGGTGGCACCATCAGCTCCAGATGTAACAATGAATTGTTTTATAAATTCATTTAAAGTCATTACTTTTTGTGTCCAATCTTCCGAAGTATACTTTTGACCCACCTCGACTGGAACGGTCCGGCATCCTGCAATCTAATCGTAAGAAATAAATCTTTACTGCATTTGTCTCCCATTGTGTTGATGTGCAGAATCAGATTCGTAGATTTGTAAGCCACATTAATGTTTTCACCTTGTGAATATACTCTACATTCCACTTTTGCTTTGCAGGCCAGTGGTCAATCGTATCTAAAAGTACGACAGGAGTTTGGGTGTCCATAAACGATAGGAACTGCTCCAGGGATGGTTTTATTGATATATGCACCGGAAATTCATTTTCAGATTTGTTTTTCAACTCGTGACGTTTCTGAATAGAAACTGCATCAGCCTCCAATTTTGTAATTTTAACAGTCTCTTGCAACGTTTGATCCTCATCGATATGGATTTTCTCGCTGACTTCTTCCGCTATCTTGCTTAAAATGTTATCACAAATTGGTTCTCCCATAAGTAGGCCCATGTCGCATTCTCGAACAATGACCGGCCACGGCGTATTGTCCAGGAACATGAATGACACCTAGAAATAAGTGCGATTTTACTTTTTAGTTGAATCAATTGAAAATTTTCATCTTGGTTTGAAGTCCCAACTTGAGACTCCCACCCCAACAATCAACTACATCAAGGCAGCTTTATTTTCTTATTAGGTTTATAACCGACCTTCATAACGGAAACCCAAGAGTGTAGTTTCCTCCATATTCTGGGGACAGACTTCCAGTGCCCAATATTAAGTTGTTCCCAAATATAGGTATTAAGCAGCGACAATTCTTCCAAGGCAGCCTTGAGATGGTGAGCATTCAAAGTTTTAACTTTACTGTCACACTCTGTCCCGGCTTCCTTCCCATATTGTAGTTTTAAGGAATTTAAAAGTCTAATCAAGGCTAACGTAACCAACGGCTCATTATTCAGCTCATCATCACTTATTCCCAGCAATTCTGGCATCAGGTACCCGTTGTCATTCTTCGATCGAGCAAGTTTCAGTCGTTTCTTCGAATCGCAGGCCTGATCTACATCCACATACGCTACCCCGTTGCCGTTGTCCCCGTTTCCCTTGGAAGTACTAGGTCCACCATCGTCGCCAAATATTTTTGTTAGAAACTGATGAAGGCTTGTTGGAAACCCCGTAGGGCTATCCGAAAGGTTAAGGTCGGAACTCATATTTACGAGAATATAAAGTCAAACTGCAATCACAGCAGCAGGTGCCCCCACCCCACCAAAACTTTCAGTACATACATGCACACAATATAACGATGTGCAGAGAAGAGATCATAAAAGCACCGGCTCGACAACATGTTCTCACTTTTGCTTACTTGTTTGTACTCTCTACAAAACCATGTCCATGTTACACCTTCACTTCACAGCCACACATCCATCCTATCAACCATTTTTCCATCCCGAATATTATTCAAATAATTTTTGACAGCTAAATTTTTATACATCCAGCATCATACACAACTTCACTTCTCATCTGCATAATATTTACATGTCATTCTCTCTCAATTTACGTTTTTTCCCCGTTGAGCATGAGCATATCATGTGTTCCCAGTTCCCATCATCTGAGATTTATTGACATTTTACTTTAATTGGACATTCCGGGGTATATTGGGACAGGTAGGGGTCAATGGTTGACATAAGAGGTTCTAACGCGACATCTGTGTCCTCTTCGTCTCGAGTGGCGGTGGGACGAACCAGGAGGATTGGGACGCCACGAACAGCAAGTTACTATAGGTGTCTCCATATAATAAAAAGAGTAGTAATAGCCAAAAAGTAGCCATCCAGAGTCCAATGATATCTCTCTCATCCATCCACAATCCACACAAGGATAATCCTCTCATTTCTCTCACAAAATACCCCTGAAAATACCTATTTCATAGCTACCCAAAAGACGCTAACTCTAACAGCTTTGGAACAGGATTTCCCATCACATCAACATCATCCCACACCACTACCACCACCACGCTAGGTACATCATCCTCTGGTTCCCTTCCAATAATAATATCCTAAACAACTTTACTTTTCAATCCTTTGCCCCACAACAATACAATGCATTATTGTCCTCTTCTCCTCTATCTAGCTCTCTCTAACAATATAACCGTGCTCCTCCGCTCCGTACTCCCAAAATCCCAACAAAAAATACCCAAATGTACCAATGCAATCCCTTTCAACAACAGATACATATACACCGAAACAGATACCGAACCGACTGCGACTATATGTATACATTTTAATGTACCTCTCGCCTCTCGCTCACTAAAAAATACCCTAATCCTAAGAAGCAACACAAAAAAACTGTAAAAGGCCTGTATAAATATAGATACCTACCCCAAACCAACATTGATGTTCCATTTTGTCCAATACCCATCCATATCGTTCGCACTTCGCATAATAATATATTTTTTTCTCGTCCTTTTTTCCTCTTCTCTTCTCTTCTCCTGCCTGCTTCACACTTCAGAGACGCGTCATTTTCTTGGGGCTCCTTTTTTTATGTATACACTATCCACAAATCCTCAATCTCAAAGTCGACCCTGTCCACATTCAAGCTCCTCATATATCTCTCTATCCTCTCTATATCCCTCTCTCTTGCCTCTACAATACTCATACTACTTATATTTTTTTTAAGCTGAAAGCCGGCACGCCACTTTTGCCAGCACGACGCCGGCCCTCTGCCCCGCTTCCCAAAAATCTCAGCGACTAGCCTGCAGCGGCGCCGCATCCCATACCATTTATTCGACTGTGCAAAAGAGGCAAGCTTGGTTTGAGCGGAGAAACCAAGAACGAGAATAATATCTCTGCGGCGGAATCCGCCGTCGCCCATTCACCACCACCACCACCACTTATATACATTGAATGTCCTTTATAATATTTTCCCCAAGCTCCCTCCTCGCCGGAAAAATAACACGCCGAGTCGGTCTTTCATGAGCTCACCGTCATCATCATCATCATCATCATCATCGCGATCCTTCTTCTCTCTCCGTTTTATTATACACATCCACATCCACTATTTTCACTATAGCCATAATAGCCACATATCCACTGCTTTAGTTCGTCGTCGTAGTCGGCTCTCAAATCCAAGCACACACACACACACACACACACACACTCGCCGAGACTGACATTTTTTATAGGAGTTATAAAATATTATTATATATTTCTCTGTCAGTTAAATCCTGTCGAAATAAATAAATAAATAGAGAGGAAATAGTTAAAATTGTGGAGATATTTTGTGGAGGGGATGCAGGGAAGTTAAAATAGTTGTGAAGTGAAATATACATTTTTTTTAACAACACCTCACCTGATATTTGTTGACAACAAAGTTGACCTGTCGAGTGTGTGGTCCTGGTCTTTTGGTCGTCGTCCCCCCCAAAAATATCGGTATTTTTGTACTCGCGAGGTGTAACAAATAGCAAAAGTGTCACTTTTTAAAGGTAATTAGTAATTAGGAGAGTCATCGTTGTTCCACGAGTTGGGAATATTTTATGTGTTTGAAATAAAAATTATTATTAGTAGTGCAACAAAAAAAAAGAAAGAATTGGCTTGGAGGAATCCGTCAAGTTGTTTGTGCGTGTTTTAAGGCCAGTTTTTGAATAGGGTGTATAAGAAGAAGAGGAGTGTCAGTAGGAGATCAAGTAGTAGAGTTTTAGAAGTTACCTGGCTTTTAATTAGTGTGTCGAATGAAAATGGAAGGAAATGATGATGGTGGTCATGACCAAGGAGGTCAGGGCAAGAAGAGACCTAATGATGGTGACTACTCGGGAAGTCCGCAGAAGAAATCCAACTTCCATAATGGTAAGGGAAGGGGGGATGAATCTTTAAGGGGTAAAGATTAGCTTTTTAATTAATATTTAAAAATAAAAAATAAAATGGTTTAATAAAAAAACTGCCGTGCTTGTGGTAGTTGGTAGGTATATCTATAAAAAATGATTGATGATGAATCTATTTGTTTTGCCAGATCCCGATGCGGTGTACTTGAAGTTTATGGTACCGCAAGCTACTGCTGGGTCAGTAATTGGGAAAGGAGGACAAAATATATCTGATTTACAAAAGGAGTATAGTGTCCACATTCGGATGAGTAAAGCAAATGACGTGTTTCCAGGTATAAAAAGAGCATTTTTTTTATGTATTGGAAATTGTATTCCGGTGGAAGTTGCTAATTTTTAACGTATAACTTGTTTAGGAACGGACAACCGTGTTGCAATAATGTCGGGAAAGGTTTCCAATGTTCTAGCTGCAACAATGGTGATTTTTAAAAGAATGACGTCCCCTTCAGACCTCTTTCCTAAAAATCCTAGACCTAAGAATGTATCTGACAAAGAGGTTAGTTATTGATATTTTTGATACTGCCAACGTATTATACACGCAATAATTTGGTGTAGCATGGAAAACATTGTATGGGTAGTAAATTTAATTCCAGCTAAACGGTGGATATATATTATTGTTGTTTAAATTTTTTTTAAATTTTTTAAAAATCTATAGTTGTCTCTGATCGTGCCACAAGCCACAGCTGGCTTAATTATTGGCAAAGGCGGATCACGCGTTAAAAGCATACAGGAAGAATCCAACTGTCACATTAATCTGACTCAAAAGAACGAGCAGCTTCCTACGAATGAACGTGTTGTGACGATACAAAATAACGAAAGTAAGTGTTGAATATTATGGAAGCTCAATTATTGTATGTATTTGTCTTGATTAGATTAGATTTTGGTTTGGCATAGTTTATGTAATTTTTAATATGCGTTTTAGGCGATCCTGAAAATATTGAAAAGGCGCTGAGGCTGATATTGGAAATCATCAAGGGTGATCCACAAAGCTCATCTTGTTTAACCATCAACTATTCCAGTAGTGGTGGTCATTCAAATAGTCGTGAGGAATACTCGGAAGACTACGGAGATGATTCTAAAGGATATGGTGGAGGTGGTGGAAGTAAGTTCAATTTTCAATACTTATTTTTTAATATCTGTTGATGGTACTTTGAAATTCAGTTCAGAATTGCACTAATATATTTCTTTTAAAAATAATAGGAGGAGGCGGTGGCGGAGGAAGGAATTGGAACCGTGGAAATAACAGTGGTGGCGGTGGGGGCGGAGGTAGAGACAGTGGAAACTCCGGACCTAATGCTGGAGGTCCTCAGCAAAATGCTCCAGCCTTTAACACCACTTCAGGCTATCCTCCACAAGTCCACTTCTGGTGTACTTTCGCTGGACCTCCGATTTCCAATGGCCACACACCTCCACCTCACATGATTGAGGGAATGAAGGCGTACTTGCTAAATGTGGGATATCCACCAAAAGCAATTCAGGAAGTAATTGCAGCGTGCAACTTGCTGGCTTCGTATGGTGTACTGAAGCCTGGTAATATCTCCGTCTTTAATGCACCTCAGCTTCAGATGAATCCATTCAATACCATGGGCGGGGATGCTGTGTCAGGCGGCATGGGTAGTATGGGCATGGGAAATATGGGTGGTGGTAGCATGGATGGATGGAACAACACCATGGGCATGTTCATGAAACAAATGCAGCAAAGCTCATCAGCCAGAGGGTACGACAATGGCAGGTAGCTTTCATGATTGAGCCGACGCGAGTACTAAATATTCGCTTCACCTCACTCATAAAAATGAAAAAAAAACACAAAACTCATTTCATTCATTTGTCATTATCAAATTTTATTATCTTTGTACAAAAGAGACTTTACGTTTTACGTTTGTACGTTAGGCGTTACGTGAATTTTTTATAAGGAATACAATATTTGCATACTCTTTTTCCATTAACAACAGTGGCTACGACTCTGGTTACATGAGTGGCATGGGAGGGGGAGGTACTGGAGGCATGAACTCAAATCTTGGTGGGGGTTATGGAAAGAACGACTCTGGCAATGATGTCAAGGTGAGTGAGCGTTCCTGGCCGTCATCACATTCATACTTTTAGGCATGTTGTTTGTTGGAGTGAGAGACTGCCACTTTTTTATCATACACTATTCTCATCGTCTAAATTATCAAGTTTTATAAAGCACACTTGATGAGGTAGTTTTATATATGTCTCTCCTGTAGTAGTCCTTTTTACTTGTAAAACATTAAAACAATAGTACTGACATTTTAACCTTTAATAACGCTACTTCTTCCAGAAAAAAGAATGATTTTATAGAAGCATGTTGATGTAACGTGTAAATACATTTTTGTTGTCAGTTTTAATATATTTAGCCTATTGTTATTTAAGTATGGAGGATCATTTATTGATGAATGATGGAATGACGCTGCGATTACACGATGAAATTTTCACCTCAAAATCTCCCGCAGTGGCAGTTGTCATTATCTTCATCATCATAATCACCATCTTGTTGGTCATCAAAACTTCATAACAGTTTAATTGTGTGCTACCTGTACTTTTTGGTTTTTCCAATGCAGAGGCGATTTTGATGAATCCAGGAAGGCGCATCTGATGGCATGAATTTGGAAGACGTGTGAGATGAAACCACAAGAGAAAGGAGCATACTTGAGATTTCCATCTGCATTATAAATGTTAACACTTGTCCTCCTATGAACTTCGTTACACTTAAGGGAACTGAAAATTATTTACTGTTTGCTATATATTATATTATATAAATGACCCATTGCTGCAGATAGAGTTTTTGGTTTTTAATTTTTATCTTAATTGTTATTTGTTAGAAATTTGTATCATTCATTAATCATTCATGTCATTGTCATATTGAAATCATTGATGATCACGTGTCTGTATTGGGTTCATTCATTGTATTTCAGTAGTTTATATTCATCAGCACATGCTATACTACATTAATAATTACAAACTACTATAACATTACATACTGTACTCTGTTAGATAAAAATGGTTATTATTGTTATATGCAAGAAAAAGCTTCATCTTCAAAATTACATCGTATCTCTAAATGTCATAATATGTATGTAAAGAAACATACAATATAACAACTACTGCTACTTTGACATAGTTGTCTATTATATTACCTACCTACCTATGTAGATTACATATATATTTCAATAGAAATACTGCACACATACATAATGTTTGATTTCATCAATTTGTCATTTGTTTCATGGTCGTCATTGTCATTTCGTCATCCTGGATGGAAGTGAGAGGGATAGTTTCATATAAAAAAACTAAAATTCATTATATTATACTACCTACCTGTGTCTACTCATACGATACGTTATACATTTAACTTTTAAGTACATATACCTACATAAAACATTATAAAATACTTCATAAAAATAAGGATGGAAATGGAATGGATGGTCATACAAATGTATTGGAATAAACTCTTAGATTTCATTAAATCTCATCTTGAAGTTGTTCATCTTGCTTTTTATTATTATTTAGTTTTAATATTTAAAAATTGAAATTATTTACAATTATGTGTTTATGTGTCACTATTTATTATACGACCTTGGGTTGATGTAATATGTAATGACTTCCCATTTCACGTTTTTGATTTTTAAGTGAGATGAGATGCATGAAAATCATCGTCAAATACTTCCGTTCTGAGACTGAATGAGAACGAGGAGTTGAGACGAAATGAACAAAGACAACAACGCTTCTACTGACTACTGAGTGGAGTCGTAATTGGATAGCTAAGATGAAGTGGTGCTTCTGACATGGTGTGGGTTGCTGATCACTACAGCAGACATGACGTGCGAATGTCACGAACGAATATCAGGGACCCTGCTTCCTACTGGAGTAAGAAAAATAGCAATATGTGCAAAGATATTTTCAGTCTTCCACAAGGTGTTCTTGAGATATACGATATGTATGTTATCTGTCAATCTGTCTGTGCAGTTTGGTGATGGGATGATGAGCAAGATGCCGCAGAAAACTTTTGCTCTACTTTCTCCTTCTCAGAATGTCTTTATTGCAGCGGCGGGTTGCTTTTATTCTGGCCTATAGTATTCGAATTGGATATATAAATAACGTATGATTTCGCGGTATAAAATGAAAGAAATAAAAGTAGACTTTAAAGCTTATATTCTTCTTCTTGATGAGATCTTCCGTTTTAATAACATATTTACCAAATAACATTATGGGACTCAATAAGCAGAGAGAAATGGTAAAGGACACAGTGACAGCTTCTCCGTATGGGGTTACAAGAAAATGGGGAATATTTAGCCATTAGAGGAGAATCATTCTTTCATAACAGTACAAGTTTAAAATACAACTATAGTTATTAACTACCGTAAGCATAACATACCGTTACAGTTAGGGTTCAACTGCCGTAATCACGTAAGTGCTGTTACGTCTGTTTGATGTATTTTTTATCAGTAACACTTTATGACGATTTATTTCATAAATCAAAAACAACGTCGTCTAAAATTTAGTAGTTGTTACATGAAAAAATCCGAATCGGATATCTTTATCAGAACTGGCCCAGCTATTGGACAGCGACGTTAGGTAATCACACGACCTTTATCGCCGCTGAAAATCAGCAGAATCAGGTCAAAGGTCATGCCACTGCGGGGCTGCAAAAAATGCTTGAGTACGAGGGCGCCGCTACAGGGATTTTTGAAAATCCCTGCTAAATCAGGGATTTTTGTATTCCGGTTTTCCCTATTTTTTCAAGGATTTTTTATTGAATAAACAGAATTAAGCTATCCATGAAACTTTGCTCTAGAGCGCCTCAGGGACAAAAAAAATTCAGAGATTTTTCAAATCCCTCCTCCTGACCTGTTTTCAGATTTTGCTCCCAGGATTAATAAAAACCCTTTTTTGCAGCCCCGTGTCACGGTTTTAAAAAGAATAAGTCGCTATAGCAAATAGGATGCCAATTTCGTAAATTCATGCCAGGTTAAGACATGATCATAATCAGACTAAGATTCATCATACAAAGTTCAGGTCAGTACGTTTTACGGTTCAGTCACTGTTCATCATCATTCCACATTATGCTTACGGTAATTCGGTAATTACTCATTTCAGGTTCTTAAACCTACCGAGTGAAAGATCAAGAAATCAACATTTCCTCATTATTCAAACTTTTTCTTTTGTTACATTTTTAAACTACATACACATCTACGAATATGAATAGCGTAGCACTGCTCCCAAGAAGATTACTGGTTACAATACAATACATACGTATAAAACACTACCTTATAATATAGCTGATATTCTAGTATTTCTATTTTCTTTTAAATGCATTTTTCTTTGGGGGAGTCCAGCGCAGGCATGGCGAATCAACCATGATTCGTGGTCGTTTCAACTGAGTCTTCTGGATATGATCTTCTACAATTTTAGACGTCACACAAATCACATGTTGGCCTTTCCAATATTTGACCATATTAAGGGCCTGCAGGGTTGATATTATGTCGGACTGGGAAATAGACGTCATGCTTGAAAGATCTTTGATTGTGACAGTGCCACAATATTCGCGAAGAATTTCTAATAGAATCCAAGTCCAATAGGAACGATATGACAGCTTTCCTGTTACGAGTCATATAAGAAGGTTATTAACACAAGAACGTTGCTGAACCTCTTTTTGGTTCATAGCTTATTGGTAATTATTATATGTACATATATTAATTGCCATACCTAAATCCGAAAGCGGCTTTTCGGGAGACCCAACTACACCTTCAATTTTTGATAACTCATAACTAAATGCGATTAATAATTTCCCATATCCTTTCCTCTGGTGTGGCGGCAATGTAAGAATGCATGCCACGTTGTTACCATCAGGACTCTCCTTTTCTTTGGAAAAATACCCAACGATGTGGGCCCCAGCCTGATCAACCTCGCAGAGCACATAAAATAGGAAAGGATCTACATCAAAGTACAACGTTTTGTGATCGAGGAAAAGTTTCGCCAGTAAACAGAGATTCTGACAGTAGATTTTGTGGTCTCGCCCATCAATCTCCCAAATTGACATTGTGCCCTGTATACGGAGAAATCCACACGAAACCAATCACTAAGTAATTAACTAAGGAATTAATAGGTATAATTAAATCTAAATCAAAGCAATATTGTTGGCCAACCTTGCGATAGATTTCTTTGCTGGGTGGTTGGTGATATGGGCAAGTATCCCAGTGATCTTTAAATGACCTTTTTGAGTTTGTATATTTCAAACAATACTCGCAAATATACAATTTACTGGCTCTCCCGTATTCTTCCGGATAAGGGGAAAAGTACCAAGTGTCAATTTCATATTTCCCAAACTGAATTTTGTCTATATATTTTACCTACCGAGTGAAAAATCATTAAATCATCAACATTTCCACATTATTCAAACTCGCAGAGAGAAATATATTTGATAGAATATCCCGTTCGTTCGGGTTGTTTACTTTAGTAATAGCCTCGTGTTCTCGTTCTAAAGCCGCAGTTGTTGGATCCATTTCTTCAATACCCTTTTGCACGTGATTGATTTCATCATGCTTTCGCTTCTGGTTACGCGTTACTTTCCTATTTTCTGCAGCAGTGCTGTTGGGCTGTACGGTGTTTTCAGAAACTTTAGCTGACGGAATTATCACGGAAGTGCTAGTCCCTGGAACAGGCTGGCCACTAATTGCTTGCTTTGCACTCGTAATACGATTTCTAGGAACCCATTCATCTAATCTTCTATTGTACCCTTCGTAATGCACGTAATACTCGAACTCATCATTTTTTGATTCATCAATCAGGCGCCGCTGAATAATCTCGGCAGAATCTAAAATTACAGGAAAAGGATTAACAAATTAAACATATTATATACCAATGATTGATGATTGATTACTTGTGCTAGTTGTGCTACACATATATCATTACTTACACCACTGATTATCATTCCTTTTGACTAAGTAATGATCTCCAATTTCCAGCTGCACCGGCTCATTTTGGTCTGCAAGTGGAGTTATAGCTCCCCTTGAGCTTACAGCTCCATTCGATGTCGACGAATTAGATTTTGAATTTGTTGGTGACGCTTTCGACTTTAGGGACTTGTTTCGAGACACATCTGTCTCCTCAGAATCATCCGACTCATCTTCTGACGTAATACCATCGTAATCCTCATCCCGCTTGTCATTTTCATCGTCGTCATCCTCCTCAATGTCGCTGTCGGATATATACTCGGCCGCATTCTTGTTCGGGTTGTTCTCCTTATCCTCCCCTTCAAGCTCTTTGTTAGTCACCATCTTGGAATGGCTAATAAAGTCAATTTATACAAACAAAATCATTATTCATTATATTATTACCTTACAAGACAACATCAAGATGCGTGTGTTATACATTAATTATAATTATATTAATATACATTACATACAAGGCCTTGGACAAAATCAAATCAGGTAAGGCATGGATGGACTATATGGACCAACCAATCACCAATCGCTTTATTGATTGCCACCTCTCACCTTCAACCTCTCTGGCTTCAATGTCTTCCTTTACGCGTGCCCTGGATGCTGGTCAACTGCTTGCTTAACTGGTATTTTCTCCTCGATGCGATCTCGATGTCACTCTTTTAAAACAAATTTACACCACCACTGACATGTCTCTTCTCTTTAAATCCCGAATGACTTTCAAACTTGGTTCACTAATCCCAAGTTTTCATAGCAAACCAAATGTGG